>MU968551.1:5982935-6065435 GCA_034641835.2 Pinus albicaulis | reverse complement strand
AGCCCTCCTGAATCCGGAGAGGGATCTCTCCAATATGTACAAAGATGGATTTGTCTTTGAAGTTTGGGGTTATGATATTAGGCTAGTTATGAAGGCCAAGGATTTGTTTTTGTTTTTGGATGGTTGAGCATGATTTTTACTTGAGGGGAAAGTTCTAAGTGAAAAAAGTTTCAAAGGTGAGAAGTTGCAATCAAATAGAACAGCTTTGGCTAAAAGATAGATATAACGCTAGTTTTTAGTCCATTGGGCTATGGAGTCATACCTGGGCTTTAATTGAGAAACAACATCAAGAGTGATCCAAGGGGCAAGTCATCTATACCACAAGATTATTGAGATTAAAATGATGGAATGGAAACAATAAAGTGTTGGAGGGGTGGAAACTGATAATAATTTCTCAGAGGATTTATAGTCAGTCCAAACAAGAAAACCCTCTTAAGTAAATGTTTAAAACCAACCAAGTGCAGGGCTAACCATTGAATTCTTGGGCGAGTTTGTATTAAAGCAGCTTAATTGACAAACAATCCAGTAATCCACATAATTACCTTCAGAAAGTATGAAAACATATAAGAGAAACAAAGTGTAACTTAAGATTAGATAAAGTACTTTTAAACCTAGTTTGCTTTCAGTCAACACCAAGGGAAACTTTCAGAATCTGCTTTTGGAGAAAAAACTAGGACCAGGGCACACCATATCTCCCATAGCCATCTTTAATAAGCACAATAAGGAAAATAACTTTCAAGAACAATGTTTTTAAGGCAAACAGTAGGACGAGGGAACTCCAACATTCCTAACTGCTTAACTGTATTAAATCATTCTTAAATAAACAAATTTGAGGAAAAAATTAAGACAAAGATTTTCAGTCAGAGAAAGTTACTGATATACAATAGGTCCTAACTCTATAATTTCTATTCTTTATCAGAGAATAGTGAACAATATGACATACATAGAAGGGAAACAATAAAAAATAAAGGGGCACTTCACCAGTGATATAGACCAGGATCCCAAGAAGCAACTTTATATTGATGTCAAACCAGTTATAGTCTTCAAGTCCAATGTTTCAGTTCAGCAATCATCTTCATTACTTAGCCTAACTAATCTATCACAAGCAGAGCTCCAAGGGCCAGTGAACACTATTTACAATCAGAATTTTGAGCTCAAATGTATTTCAAAGTTCTGCAACCAACAGTTTTTCATCTTCTACTGAGGTATTTATAGAAGTGGCCCTAGTGTTCACAAGCAGAGCTCCAAGGGCCAGTGAACACTATTTACAATCAGAATTTTGAGCTCAAATGTATTTCAAAGTTCTGCAACCAACAATTTTTCATCTTCTACTAAGGTGTTTTTCATCTTATTATGTTAGTGTAGCCCCACTTATTGTTATTGTTGTACCCTTGTAACCCCCATATTTTTATTATTGTGCCCTTACATTATTATTGTTAGGTCGGCTAGGATTACATTATGGCCCCACTAGGATTATATTGTGGCCCCATGTACTCCTATATATAGAAGGAGGTTGCCCCCTTGAAGTGGCTTATTTCTAAGGCGTTCATATCACTTTTCTTCTATTTTTGGAGCTGGTTACACAACACCAGATCTATCTTTAATCTCCATCTGCTGTGCTTTGTCTTCAAACTTATACTCTTTAACTGTTCTTTTGAATAAAACAATGTCTTGTCGATGTGTAGGGACGCGCAGGGCTCTTTATGTTATCAACGCTCATGAAACATTGATAAATCATTGAATAGAGCCCGTCAATGGTTCTCTTTTAAGGAATAAAGGCATGGGAATCATCACCCCCGGCCCCTGGCCTTTCTTTAATATAACAGTGAAAACCATTTAAAACCTGCATAAAACATAAAACATTTAAGAAATCCTGTGTGTTTTAGGTGTAACTGCTTCAGAAGGCAGGGAAAGAGCATGTCCGTTGGATGGCATCATCCAACGGTGAGGATTTATCGAGAGGGATCGTGGACCGGATGGAAAAAAGATTAAATCTGAGCCGTCGATCATGCAGAGATCGACGATCGGGAGTGGAGGTTGAAAGTCAAACGGGGAGAATTTGGCGATGAATTTTGGACCATCGATCTGCAGATCAGATCGACGACGGAGATGTCGTTGTCGTTGCACATACTCCTGTGTTATCATGTGTGCATCTTAGTTAACTATCGTGCATCTTCGACGAGCGATAGCCGTCGGATGGCCCGCCCCAGATCGAACGGTCCACGACAATATCGCTGAGCATCCGCGTACGAACAATAATACACAATGGACGATGGTTATGCGCGATGGATGGTGGTTTTGAAAAAGGTATAAGGGACGTGTGGCAACAAGTGTATGGAATCGCTAGTGATTGGGAAAAAATCGCCCTTTGCCCAAAGGCGGTGCGATAGATACCACGCGGTTTTTTGGACGGGGTGAGTGGAATGCGGGGACCACCGGGAGACAGAATCCGCACTGTCGATCTGCAGATCAGATTGACGGCGGAGATTGACTAAAACTTTTATCCAGCGGTAATTTATAATATAATAAAACCGACGGATTTTAATATATAACCGAAGGTTTTAAACTTTGGGCGGAAATAATTTATTTGAAGCAGGTAGGTGCCCGACTATGGGGCCGAGGGTTATATGGAGGATGATATGACCGGGGCTAGAAGGGAAGGGGCTTATCGCATATCAGAACTTCAGGCTTGGGCTTTTTAATCAACCCATTGTATTTTCTGCGATTGTGATGACGCGATCGACTTTTTTCAATCAACCCATTTATATTAACATGTGACTTTGGTTTTTAGACCAAAACTTTGGAAAAGTGGGTTTTCGGATTTTACAAAGGAAAAAGCAGATCGGGAAAGGATTTTCAATGGTTTTAAGCACGGAGGTGGGCCCATAGGATATATATAAAATAATATGATCGGAGGGTATCGCAAATCGTGGATCGGGCCAGGACGCTTTAATCTTCTCATTGGAATATTGCGATGCGATCGCATCAGAAGTTTTATAATGGTATAACGACTGGCGCTCTTGTGTTTGCGATGCGATAAGTGCTGTGAGGGGTTTAGCACTGGGTTCTAGGGTGCGGGTATGTGGGGGAAGTGGTTGAGACCTGGCCCAAAGGGCTTAAACCCTTATGCACAAACATGTGTTTTTTGTGATTTTTAATGTTTTTCAAAGGATCTGAGGGTTTTGGTATAGTTAAAAAATGGGTTTTTAACTATGGGAAAGTGATTTTCATGAGTGGAAGAAGAGAGCTCATGAAAAAATAGAGGAATTTAATGGAAAAATAGGGAAGCAAATGGAGGTTAGAGAAGGGGGAAAATGAAGGTGCTTTAGCAGTCTTTCTCTTGGAATCAACAAAATTTTCTGAGTATAAAAAGGCAAAGGTAATGAAGATTTTGGACAGAGGCATGAGGCCTTCAAAGAGCCTTCAAGAGCCAACAATTTTTAGTGATAAATTTTTTTCCTTGGAGGCTCACAAAAGTCTTAGCCACCTTTTGGTATAACAAATATTATAGGTGGCTAACAGACTGAAGGAAATTTCATAGCACAGCCTTCAGATTTCAAATGAAGGTTTCCTAAATAGCTCTGTCAGATCCTATATATATATATACACACACACACAAACACACAAAGTATACTTCACATATGCTTCAGGACAACTCCAATGAGTTTATATGAAGGTGAATTATTTGCATAATAAGATCTATGCTATAGACTGACCTCCTTGCCCCGAGGAACCCTTTATTTTACATACATAAGAAGAAGGATATTTGTTAGTATGATACAAATTAAATAAGGTTCCACATCTTGCTCTGTTTTCAACTAGCTTATGGAGATAGAAACATACACTTCTAGATATGCTTGTTAAGGGTGTCCATCATATAAGGGAAAGAAGCTCAATAGTAGAGAAGCCATCAGTTGAGGGAAGTGTTGGAAAAAGTGCAGCTTGAGGAAGGGAGTGGTGGAGATAGCAATCCACACTAGTATGTTGAACTTGATCATAAGGGTGGAAAATGAGAACAACTCCAGAAAACTTAACTCATACTTGCGACAGATGGAATACGAGGTGGTGAGATAAATAACTTCCTAGATTATGTAGAGAGCATTTTTCACTGATGCTCATCTGCCTTTCCACCTTGAGTTTTTTAAAATTACACTCAGGGATTACTTTTTCATTATTCAAAAAATTGGTTAGGGCTATCATATGTTGTATTTGATTCTAATTACAGGGCTTTTTCAGCACCAAGGAAAGAGCCATTGACATGGTCAAAGGTTCAAAACCACATTGGAAAATACCATTTCCAGAACCTACCCACTTAAAGTGTTCCCCTAAAAAATGCTACCTACTTACAGGAAGAAAATTCTAAAGAAAATAATGATGAAAATAGTTAAAGTGCCACTTACTTGGATCTGTAGTAGTGATTACTGCAGTACTTGCAAAATCACAGGTTCCTGGTGCCATCCCATTCTTTTGGTAGTAACTGTTAAAAGCATATGAAGCATGAGAAAAGACACTGTCAGGAATAAAACAAGAGCCTCCTTGCTGGATTTGTCCACAGTCTGCTCCTCTAAGTCCACAGGCATAATCCAGGGCAGTCTGCAACCTTGAATTAGCTATACCACTGATGGCTACACACCAACTCTGACCTGATGTGGCACTTACTGCAGTCGTACTATTTTTAGGCGCTTTGATGGCTGTGGCAATGGTATTTTCCGAGCTTGTACTAGTGATGTTTCCTTTCAAGGAAGGGGCAGGGGCAATGTCAGTAGTTTTGTTTCCCCCTGAGCTAGAATCTACTATAGAACTAGAGTTATCTGATTTTTTTTCCATAACCTTCCTTGAAGCTGATAAACCAACCTCGAACACTTTCAGTTGTGAGAATCCAAACAAAGCCCCTGCAAAACAGTAGCCCCATGAATCCACCGACATTAAATTCCTCCAAACATTTGTATGAGCCTAATAATATTCACACTGGATTTTAAAGAAATATTGACTACAAGGCTAACCATATTCATGTAGTTCTTAACATACTAGGGTTTTTAACTTCAAATGGACCCAGTATATATAGAAAATTTGCGAGGAAATGAGGAAATTTCACTAAAACCTTTAGGACCAATCCTCTATGCTAATCCTTGAGTTATGCTAATGTCAAACACTCATGCACATAGATATTGAGCTACATAAACTTATGGCTCAAACACTTTGGTGATCACGTTCTCTTTGTGGGTTAAGAGCCTACGATTCTTATCATCTCTAGTTATATGAACTAATGCTACCGAGTTGTGCCACAAGTTCAAAATCCACAAGGACATACACTGATGCCCCAAGGCTGTCTCACAAGTTTAAAACCCACTAGGAACCAACACTACAAAACCCAAAAGGGTAAGGTGGGTGTATCCCTGCAAGGGGGTTTTAGATGGAAAATATCTCCTTTCCCTAGGGCCGAGGCCTAAAACGTTACCTTTAGCCATTTTGTTCATAGTGATATCAGTGATCCTTGGCTCTCCCCACAAAAGGGTAGGGTTGAGTCGTAAAAGCCATTTTGTTCATAGTGATCTCTGTCATCCTTGGCACTCCCCCACAAAAAAAGGTAGGGGATGAGTTGTAAAAGCCCATTAGTTAGGGAAGCCCTACCCATACCATTAGTTAGGGTAGCCCTACTCATACAACAAGACCCTCATGTAAGCCATTACAGAGAGAGCTAGGAATACAACTTGGGTTAGTTCTGGTAAATTCCCACCGATCAGGACAACAACCCAATTGTATTTTCAACTTATAAGCTCTTTGGTTAGAATTTATCAAGTTAAAAGAAAAAACTGCAGGGACCTTAGAATTGGCATTTAGGTCTAGTAAACAGAAACACATATATAGGAATTTCTTAAGCTTGCCTGTGCAGGTATGAGAACAGAGAAAGATGCAGAAAACATTGTCTATTATATGAGAGAGATACCTATAATAGGTATATGAAAATAGCAATCTGCATTTATTATTAGAGAGATATCTTATATGAAGTAAATTACCAGCGGATATCACCAGCAGCTACAATAGAGACAAGAGAGTTGGCTTGCGAATCTAAAATTTCTCTGCCTCCTGTCTAAACCCTAGTCTGTCCCCCTCTGCTGTCTGCAATGGTGCCCATCCGCCTCTGATGTCTACAATAACCATCCGCCTCTGCTGAATCGAATGGCAATGGTCAGCCTCTGCTAAATCTCTGCTGAATCGAATGGAAATGGTGCGGCCTGCTGAATATCTGCTGAATTGAATGGCAATGTGCTGAATCGAATGTGTTGCAATGGAAAAAATCGTGATCGGCCTCTGCTAAATCTCTGATGAATCGAATGCCAATGGCGGCCTCTACTAAATCTGAATCGAATGCAAATTGCAATCGTCCTGTGCAATAGAATGTGCTCGAATGGCAAAACTGTAGGACGCGTTATTTTTATTTTTGACATGCTCGCGCAACAACCCATTTGGCCAAATAAATCAATAATAAATACCCTAAAATATTTATATTCTCTATGTAATAAAAAAAACCCTCTAACCCATAGTTATATGTCCAATATAATGTTTTTGGTTTTTAAATTTTTTTTTACCCCAATATGAACACACGTGATATAATATTGCTTTATCAGTGACGCCCCGTGATTGCACCAAGAAGGGAAGCTAGATTGCGTAGTCAGGGCATGGACATAAGTGTTCATCCATATGTTCAGTCTTCTCTTGATATAGATGTCTCACCACATGGAGGCATTTCACCTAGGGAGCCACTAGTTTAGCAGAGGAGGATGGTTGCTTCACACTTGAAGGCACCACTCATTGATTTTATAGAGGTGGGAACCTTGGGAGAGCTTGAGAAAACAATGGGAGTTTTGGATAAATTCATGAAGGAGGAATGCATTACCTCAACCTCATCTACACCTACTCTCATTGCAGATTCTACGCTATGGCAGAAGCAGCCTGGGAAGGATAGAAACCTTCGAATTTGTGACTTGGGCATAAGAGATGTCAAGGAGGAGGACAACCATATGAAAAATGTTCTTCATGGGGGACTACCAGTGTTGTCATTATGGAGGATATATCTGGATTGGAACTCCTAGCTATTGGTGGGGTATTCCAATGATTATTTCACCTACAGGACATCTGATGATCAACATAGGAGGAGATGCACCGACCATATGGAGATGGGGGAATCAACACAACCACCCCTTTTTCATTTATGGATGAGAGGAGATTCATCTATGAGTCCCTCAATTGATATGAGCAGAGAACATGGTAAGGGTGTACATTGTTTTTCACATGATCATTTGTATGATATATGTATGCATCCCTTAACCATACACATGCAGGAGAATGCTCCAAGGAGGGGCATACATTTTGCTAGACCTCATGGTTTAGTGGGGGCCATAAGCATGGCTAATGGCCATTATCTTGGAGGACCTGGGGAGGATAGAGATCATGGAGAACATGCTCAATTTTTAGCAGATATCATTTACCTTTTCCAAGCTTGTGAGGAGATTGATGCAACACACTGGTGGTTGAGCAACCACAATTTTTATCAATCTCTATGGTAGTGGAGCACTAAGCTGTGATGGTTGCACTTGAGGGACCATTGTCCTTATCATTTGTTACACATGGAAGCAATCATGATGCTCCTATTTTCTCCCTATGATTCTATTGTTCATGCCTTTATGAGGAGTAGGATTGAGGAGGAGACACATAGGATGGATGTGTCCATTGAGAGAGGAGTCCCTCACATCTTTTTCATTGCATGTTCTGATGGGAACGTGAGAAATGATATGGCCACTAAAGAAACAACAATGTTTTATTATGGGGTGAGCCATATGATGGGTATGAGACCATATGAGGATGATTCTCGACTCATCACATATGGAGATGTTTGGGCTAGCATGTCTAGCAGCATTGGGGGAGAGACCTTGGGAGGTACAACCTTCTTCTTGCCACTTGATGGCAACCTTATTGCAGCCCAAGATCAGCAGAAACTCTACACTTATCTTAAGTGGAGAGATGGACAGCGTGGGGTAGACTATATGGTCTACCATGTGTAGATTTTCAGCCCACCTTCTTTTCCGGAGCCAAAGGTGGATGATAGTTTCCCTGAGTTTCTTAGTTGGGAGGTGAATCAATTTGCATGGCACATAGCTTGGGGATGGATGGAACATATGGGGGAGACAATTACCATTAGATTTCATACTCCATTCCTCAAGGAGGGACCTCTAGACACCACTTTCTATTCCCTTGAGTATTGTACCTTACATGATGGTGGTTTGACAGCTACCTGCATGCTAAGGAGGAGCATTGTGGAGGATTGGATTGATGAGATAACATCACTGCACTTGGAGGAGATCTTCATACAGGGATGCTACAGGTAGAGAAGAAGAAGACACAGTCTATCCTTTCACTTGCTTGAGGGCAAGTAATCTTTGGGAGGGGAGGACTGTAATGTTCCAAAAATTTTATGAATAAATTGGAACATTAAATTTTGCTCATATTATCTAGGAGATAAATAAAATGGGTTAGGAGACCCATTTTCATAATTAAAATCCCACATGAGGTGAGAAGGGGATCCATGGAGTAGCCATTTTGCACCTCCTAGTGTGAAAAGGGGACAAACACATGAGGATGAGACCATGTTGACCAAGTCAACAACGCAGCCCAAGAGGGTGTAGCTTGCTTGGGAAGACAACACAATTAGAGAGGGAGGAAGATTCCTTGTGGGAGAAACCCTAATTGAGTGGGGTCCATGGCATGGAGACATCCTTTCACATAAAAGGAGGATGAGGTAGCCATAGAGAGCATTATTGAAGATTTGGACTTTGAGTCTATTTGCAATCTCCAGCTATTCAGCTGAATTGCAGTGCCTTTGGTACGAGGGATTCCTGTTTAGGAGTTCCTCTCCTCTCTTGAGTACCTCAAGGAGGATTGCTCTTCATTTCTCCATATTCAGGCATCTGGCCATAGCCACTTCTTCATCTACAACGTAGTCACTGGGTTGTGTTGCAGGTGTTGCTGTGGAGGAGATTCCACAACACCATCCCTTGAGAAATTGGATAATTTCTCATAGGAAGGAGTTATTATTCTTTGAGAGGATTAGCAAGGAGGGTTTCTAGTGATGATTTGCATATTTTGGCAGAAGGCCCAGCTTCTCCCACCTTCATTAGCACAGTCCCTTCCATAGACTGCGTTATCTCAGAGTTTGTCTACAGTGGGGGTTTGCTCCACCATTTTGGAGGAAGATATTTCTGGTGCCAAGATCAGTCTTGCACTCAAGGAATCCATTGGAGGAGGTTGTTTCAGTTTGCAGGCCATATTCATTCTCCTCCTTCTATTGTATATTTTGAGTTGCTGCAGCTACCCAGCAACTCTGACATTATTGTATTTTCGTATTTTGTACATGTATTGTAGCCAATCCTTCTAAGGATTGTGTATCAGTTTTATAGTAGTGTTTTCAGGGGTTGAGAGCATGCTCCCCCTCATTTCTTGAGCTGTTATTGTAATATCATTTTATTATCATCTTACATGTTGCAGTGTCTCCATATGACTGTGCAATCATAGCTAGGGTTCACATGTGTAGCAGTGTTCTCTTGTACTTTTTCCTTGAGGATTGGTATTTTTCATCTTGAGCATCATTTCCCTCAAGATTTTGTATACATTTGTAGCTTCTATTATTATAATGAGATGGCTATGAGTTCTTCAGAATTTTCTGAAGTTTGAGAAAATTACTCTTCATGCTTATGTTTTGCATATTGATGTAGCTCATTCCCTTGAGCAAGATCTTCCTGAGGAAGAAATATTTGCATAGATATAGGCAGAGTCTAAGGAAGGGCCAGATAGCCTCCGGTTCTCATCCACTCTTTAAAGGTGAAATAACTGGTAAAACCCCTCTCAGTCAATCTTTGACATAGCCTTTTTCATATTTCTGACAAAGGAACATTTTAGCGGTGAAAATCTGCTGATTTCCATTTCGGGATATTACACAAGCACACAACCCACCTATGCAAACCAATGCACAGGTGAAATTTGTGCAGCCGTCCCAAAATCAACCACACGAGTATGATCAGGATAACTACCATCATAACGTGGTTAAGAAAAGGACCAAAAACAAGCCCAAAGGGAACCATGGATAGGGGGACAACAACCAATAGTGCCCACCGCGATCCCAGGATGGAGGTAACTTCAATTGGAATTAGAACCAGGAGTCAAGCAATGCCCAAAGGTAAGGAAAAAGGCCACCTCTACGAAAAAACCATTCTTGTTCAATATGTGGTGAGTACGGGCACTATACTCACCACTGTCTCGAACTCCCTGAGCTTAAAAAGCTACAGAGTAACCGAGGACAAGGAGGGCCTTCCCAACAAACTGCAGTGATGCAAGAACCTTTCCCCCATCAAGGGACGGTTAGCACTCAGCAACAAAACCTAGTCGATTCTGGGAAAAACAACCATGAGATGTACATGACAGAGGAAGAAATGTTTTTCTAGACATGGAATCGCAACTACGACACCCCACCAGAAACAAATACATCAGGGGATAGTATGAGTGCACTGATTGCACCTTTGACCATTCCAAAGATTCCTATGGAACTATTGCAAAAAATGGTAAAAGGGCCTAATAGGAAAGCAGGTAATTACTCCAAAGTGGCCCATAATTATAGCATCGTGGATGATTTAGCTCAATCACCCGCTGCTATGTTTGCGTTGGAAGTACTTCAGTCGTGCCCCAAGAAATGGAAAGCCCTAATTTTCGTGTTAGGCGCTATTGACCCTACCGATACACGCATGATGGATTTTATGTTAGACAAGGCCGCCCCTAGGCTTCCTTCTATGGTCACCTTCTAGATACTAGTATCGGTACATAATATCACTATTCACTGATGTGTCATTGACGAGGGTGCATCGACATGCACCATGTCAAAAAATGTGTGGCAGAAGTTAGGATCCCCCGAATTCAAACCTTCCGTCATCACGCTTAGAGCATACGACGGTCATCCCTCGACTCTCGTCAGCCTCTACCAAAATGTACCGATCTGCTTAGCCGGAAAGACGGTCCACATAGACATTGAAGTCTTGGAATCTCACTTGGATTACAACATACTCCTCGGGTGGAGTTACATGTATGCAATGTTTTCCATAGCATCCTCCGTCTTTCGCATCATGATATTCCCCCACGAGAATCAAATCATTACGATAGACTAGCTGACGCATAGTGAAAAGTGTCCCCTAAACAACACGGATGTAATTCTACCCTACGTAGATAGCGTAGGCTCTTTGAACTGATAGATATTAGTATTTTAACCTAAAAACACATTTATTATACTTGAATTATGTGTTTTAGGCTTAACGAAGCCTAATCTCTATCTTCTGGTCTTCAAACTTTCTTTAATCATGAATCAGGTCTTTGATTTAGTCGAATAAATGGCCTAATCCCTCCAAACTGTGTTAATAGTCTTCAAATATTTTTCCACGTTGATTCCATGCTGTGAGTCTGATACTCTTTGATTATATTAATCTTCACTGTGTCTTGTTGATGTGCAGGCTGCACAGGGCTCTTATGGCATCATTGCCTCATGAAGCAATGACGAGACATGGAGTAGAGCCCCGCGAGTGGTTCCCTTTGATAAATCAAAGGCACGGAAAAAGTATTTCCCAGCCCTCAGCTTTCTTCCTTTATAATGGAAAAAACCATTGAAACCTGCAAAAAAAACAAAACATTATGAAATCATGCATTTTTAGGTTTAACTGCTTCAGAAGGCGGGGAAGGAGCGTAGCCATTGGATGAAAGAATCCAACGGTGGAGATTTATTTTGGAGGAGGTCAAAGTAGAGAGGGGGAATGAACGAGATGGGGTGATTTTGGACTGTCTGATATGGACACGTGGACGGTCTAGATCTAATCGGAGGATCGCAATCGGGGGTGGCAAGAAAATACACCGATCGAAAGTTGCGATGCGATGTGGTGCAGACCGTCGATCTTAAGATCAGATCAACAGTGGAGAATGAATCGGAAGGATGTCAATTGGAGGAAGAAATTTAACGCAACGATTTAGAAATGCGATGCGATTGAGAAGAGCGATGTGATTGAGCGCTGGTCGTTTGATTGGCTCATGATCAACGGCGGGGATTAGTTTTTGAAACGAACCGGCGGAAAAACCCTTATAATATGTAAAACCAAAAGTTTAACTAAAACAAAGGTTTTTTATGGATCGGGGTGGGATATATATATATATAAAGTGGATAGGCGCCCGACTGCAGGGCCTTTAGTTATATGGAAAGTAATGGGCCCGAGGCATATATTTTCAAAGGAGCCAATCGCAATCGGAGCCTCAGGCTTGGTCTTTCAATCAACCCATTGAAATATTGCGATGCGATTGAGCGCTTTGGGACTTCGACACTTGGTCCCGGGGGAAAGTCATATGAAACGAAAAGTGGTGGGGTGGAAACATAATATAGGGACTTAATCGCATCGGAAGTTTTTGATGCGGTCCTTCAATCAAACCATTGAAATATCTCGATGCAATTGCGCGATCGGTCTTTTTAATCTACCCATTTATATTAACACGTGACTACAACTTATTGGAAAAAAACTTTGGATAAATGGGTTTTTGGGTTTTACAAAGGAAAAGACCACCGGGGAAAAAGTATTACAAAGTTTTAAGCGCCGGAGTTGCGCCCACAGGATATTTATATAAAGGCTAATCGCATTGGAGGTTTTTGATGCAAAGGATTAATCGCATTGGAACTTTCGAAACATGGCAAAGACTTGCGCGCTTAGATTTTTTGCGATGAGATAAGCGCCGAGAAGGTTCTAACGCTTGGTTTCAGGGTGTGGGCATGTGGGGGAAGTGGTTTTGAAACTTAGCCCAAGGGGGCTCAAGCCCTTATGCAAAAAAATGTATTTTTCATGAAATGTTTCAAGGTTTTTAATGGATTTGGGGGTTTCGGTAAGGTTAAAGAGTGAGTCTTTAACTTTGTAAAAGTGATTTTCATGAAGGGAAGAAGAGAAATCATGAAAAAAAAGGAGTTTTATGGAGAAAAAGGGGTAGAAAATTAAGGTTAGTTTTGAGTGGGAGAAGGGGGAAAATGATGGTTTTTCAGCAGTCATATTCTCATGAAATTTAGCAGAATTTATGAGTATTTGAAATGGAGACAGCAGTGAAGATTTGGACAAAGGCGTGAAGCCTTCAAGAGTCTTCAAGAGCCAACACTTTTTGCAATAAAATTTTTTCCTTGAAGGCTCAAAAATGATTTAGCCACCTTCTGGTATAACAAATTTATAGGTGACTAACAGTGGCTCCACTTGGGGATGGTGCCTTCTTGAAGGCATCAAGAACTTCAGACTTTGCATTCTCTGGGAGGCTGACCTGTGCCTGATCCATTGAGCTAACCTTCCTTTGCTGGGATGATCTTGCTCTGAAAACATATTAGCAGCCATAAAAACAATGGTTCTTTCATCAACAAGCTTTCTACCTACCCAATCCTACTGATCTAACATTTTTTCTTCTTAGAGTGCACTTGGATTGACAAACTCTCTTACGGCATTTTATTTTTTTTGAAAGCAAAAAATATAATCTAGTTCTACTTCTTATTTCTTCATGGACTCAGATTAAGCAGTTGAGTCCATATGCTTCTCTACCTAATCTACTAATTTGTTAGGATTAAACAGTCTAACAAATTTTTATTCTCTAATTGCTAAAGCAGAAATTAAAAATCATACAAGTCAGGATTGAACAGTCTAACTTGATGCTGATCTATGGCATAAAAACAAGCTGCACATCGATTATTATTTGCAGAAAATTAAATCAAAATGATGAAGGCTTAAGATCTGAAAATTCAAAGCACTCCTTTATCCTTTTACAGCTCTGATTTGACTCTTATTTGAACTGCTTCTTCCTTGCTCTCTGGTTCAGATTTTGAGCTTTTTTAGAACCAGATTTTAACATCCTTTGACTCAGAATTTGAAACAGATTTGAGTCATTATCCCTTTGAAATTTTAGGTTCATTTTTTTAAGCATGTTCGAACCTTTAATTTCTATCCTAATCTATCTACTGATAAGCCAAGATTAAACAGTTTGGCAGATCAAATTCACTATCCTATCAGCAGAAAATTTAAAACTAATTAGTCAAGATTAAACAGTTTGACTAACTAGAAGTGTGTTTGGTAGGAGTGGCATTTGAGCTTGCACACTTTCATAATTTGTGTCTCTTTTTTGGTACGGGGCCATACCTTTATTGTTTTTACAATCTGCCCTCTTTTATCTCTTTTATTGTTTTTGTATTTTTTGTTTTTTCTAACTTTGAATGCAATGGTTAGACTATGATATTTACAATGAAAAATAAAATGATTTAAAACTCAAGATTCTTGGTAGAAGTAATGTTTGAGCATCCTGCCATTGACAGGACCTCCATACAGTTCTTCTCCATTCAATTCTTTCAAGAAAAATGCATTTTGACCCCTCTCAACATGGATAATATATGGCCCTTTCCACAAGTTCTCAAACTTGCCATGTTTTCCCTTCTCTTCTCTTCTTGAATCCCATTTAAGAACAACATTTCAAATTTGGAAATTGTTTGCCTTAGTCCTCTTATCAAATAGTTTATTCATTTTTTCTTGGAATAACTGTGTTCTCTCATAAACTTCTTCTCTGGTCTGCTGTAAATGGATTGTTTGCTTGATCCTTCTATGCATATAATTCTCTTCAATCTGCACTTCTTGAAGGAGTTTCATGACTGGAACTCCCAATGAGGTAGGAAAAACTGCATCCATGCCATAAACTAACTTATAGGGGGACACATTTATTGACTTCTTTGTAGTTAATCTATCAACCCATAAAGCATGAACCAGCTTACTATGCCATGATTTTTGATTCTGTTCCAATAGTTTTTTAATGATATTAATGAGGCTCTTGTTGGAAGATTCAGCTAATCCATTTTCTTGGGGATAGTAAGTAGTGGAATGGCCCAAGGTTATGTGGTATTTGTAACAGAAATCAACCATCTTCTTAGATTTAAAAGCAGCAGCATTGTATGTTATGATTTTTTTGGGACAACCAAATCTGGATAGGATATTTTTTTCAAGGAACTTGATAATGACAGAGTCATTAGCATTTCTGGAAGGTATAGCTTATATCCACTTGGTAAAGAAGTCAGTGGCTGTGAGAATCCACTTATCTTGAGTTGAGGAGGATGGGTGAATTTCCCCAATGAAGTCTAAACCCCATTGTTGAAAAGGTGCCTCAACTCTGATAGGATGTAAGGGTAAGGGAAGAAGTTTTCTTTTGCCATAAAAAATTTGACACTTATGGCAAGACATGACTAACTTTTGAGTGTCTGGGAAAAGAGTAGGCCAATAGTAACCAGATCTAAGAATTTTGTTTGTTGTGGCCTTCCAGTAGAGGCGACCTCCACATTCTCCATCATGCAACTCATGCATGATTTTCCCTGCATCATCTTCAAGTAAAAATTTAAGAAAAATTCCAACAGCATTTTTCCAATATAATATCCCATCCAAGATACAAAAACTCAAAGCCTTTTGTTTCAAAAATATAGCTTTAGTTTTGGACAAAGAAGGAGGGGCATTTTAATATATAAGCACATAAATAATGTCAGCATACCAAGAAGAATTCAGAAATGTTTCTTCAATAAAAGGAGCAGTGGATTCTTCTATTTCCTCCAACACATCTACCATGTTGATGTCTAGTGCTTGGAAGTTAGACTCAGCCATAAGTTTTGCTAACCCCTGCCCTTTAACTAGTTTGGTGGGATTGATTTCTAAGTCATATTCAAGAATAGTTGCAATCCATTTTCCCCTTTTACCATCAGGGTCTTGACTTAGAATTTCCTTGACAACAGTATGTGGAACAAAAGAAATTATGTGAGAGTGTAAAATATAGACCCTAAATTCTTTTAATGCTTTCACTAATGCTAAGGCTTGCTTCTCCATGATGTTATATTTGAGAGGAGCATCTCTTAAGGCCCTACTAAAGAAAGATATTGGTTGTTCTTGCCCCAAGTCATTCTTTTGAAGTAATACTACAGCTATGGTATGCTCAGATGCAAAAGAAAATATATAAAAGTCTTTGGTGAAATCTGGACTAATCAGGACTGGTGTTTGAGTAAGAGCTTGTTTGACCAGTTCGAATGATTGTTTAGCTGGTAAAGTCCATTTTACACAGACATTTTTCTTAAGAATGTTTGTAATATTTTTTAATAGCTCAGCAAGATTAGGAATGAAGCTTCTTAGAAAATTAATCTTTCCGATGAAAGATTGCAATTCTTTGAGGCTCCTTGGATGGCTGATCTGCAATATTCCATCTATCCTTGTAGGGTCTATATTGATTCCCTCTTCTGAAATTATATGGCAAAAAATTTTACCTTCTTGGAGACCAAAGAGTGTCTTCTTGGGATTCAATGACAAGCCAAATTTCCTACACTTGTCAAAAACTTTTCTTAAGTGAATCAAATGTTCCTCATCAGTTTTTGAGAAAATGGTTATGTCATCAAGGTAAATGATTATGAAATAGCCAATATCTTCAGAGAAATCTATGTCCATGGCCCTTTGGAAGGTGGCCCCTGCATTCATCAATCCGAAAGGCATTTTCACATACATAAAGGTGCCCCAAGGTGTGGTAAAAGCAGTTTTGATTTGATCACTTGGGAGTACCAACACCTGGTTGTAACCTGAGAACCCATCTAAGAGGGATATTCTTTTAGACCCAACTACCCTTTGGAGTATATGGTCCATCTTGGGTAAGGGGTAGTTGTATTTTAAAGAGGCTCTGTTTAAATTTCTGAAATCAATACAGAGCCTGATTTCCCCTGTTTTCTTTCTAACAGAAACCAAGTTTGATACCCATTCAGAATATCTAATTGGTACAATGATCCCAGAAGCATGCATCTTTTCAATTTCTGCCTTAACTAAAGGGAGTAAAAGGGGGTTTATTCTCCTTAGTTTTTGTTTAAAAGGCTTCTGATTTTCCTTCAAAGGAATTTTATGCTGGATGATGCCGGTATCGTATGATTTTAGGTCTTTGTATCCCCAAGAAAAAACATATTTAAACTCTTTGAACAACTCTATGTACTGCAGTTTTATGTGAGCTGGGAGAGTGCTGGACAACTTGATCATCTTGGGTTCTGCTAGAATTCCTATGTTATGCTCTTCTATGTTTGTTTCCATAGGCTCTATTCTTGGTTTTTTGGCTACGTCATTAAAATAAAAAAGGTGTTCTAAAGGTGCTAGACCTCTTGGAATTTTATCATTTTTGCATTGTAAAACCTCCAAGTCTTGTTAGTCTGTGTTGTTAGATATCTCTGCTTCAAAAGGATTTTCATAGTGATTTATATCAGCAGTATATGTCATTTTAACTTCTGGGATTTTTTCAATATATAAGCAATTTTCTTTATAGCTGGTTTCTGACCTTGGTATGCTGAAATCATTTTCTGATATCAAGAAATCATCTATGTGTTTGTCAGAATCAAACACTTGCCAGTGATCTTCGTTTTCAGGCACAACAGGCCTATGTTTTACCTTCACACTGAGTTGTTCATTTATTTCAGGTATCTGGCAATTGCTGGCATTGAAAGCGAGTTCATTTTCTAGATGATTCAGTTCTCTTGGAATGAAAATAAGTTCGTACTTCTCAAAGGTTTTTAATAGATCAAGGGCAGCGTTTCGATATTCCCTAAGTTTTGGATTTCTAGCTGAGTATTCTCCTTTGATTTGTCTTATGATAAGTTCAGAATCTCCTAAGATTGATATCCTCTGGGCTTCTAACTGTTTAAGAAATTGTAAGCCTAAGAGAAGTGCTTCATACTCAACAATATTATTAGTGCATGGGAAATCCAATTTATATGAAAAACTATGATTTGTATTTTGAATCCACACACCTGCTCCTACACTTGTTTTATTACAAGATCCATCAAAGTTTATTGTCCAAAGTATGTGATTCCTATTTTCATTTTCTTGTTGCTGTTGATTGGTAATGTTTTGAATTTGATTGAAGGGAAGATTTGATTGTTCTGGTGAACTGATTGGGTCCATGTTTTCCTTATCTGGCTGAAGGATTTCATCTTTGTTACATAAGATAAAGGAATCTAAACTTGATTGAATAGAATAGATTGGATAGTTGTTTGGTTTGTCTATGTTGCTCACCATGTACTTCATGTGGGATTCCCTGTATAGTCTTCTTTTTTGGTTAAAAATGGGAATGGTGGCATAAGACATGTCCATTTGAAGGCTTCCCTGAAGTTTGGCTCCCCAAGATCTGGATAAGAGCATGCCATACTTAGGGGGAATGTCAGCTACAACTATGTCCATGACTAAACTCTTAGCAGGGATTTGGGCTAAGTTAACACATAGATCTTTGATTAAACCCAAACACTTGACTCTGCTTGAGTCAAAGGAATACAAGTCTTTGTATGGCTTAGTAATTTCTAAGCCTAAGCTTTCCATCACTACTTTGGGCATTAGATTGTGTGAAGCTCCTGAGTCTAACATAGCATTGTGTAAAATTTTCTCATGTATGTTCAAGCTAACATAGAAGGGAGGGACAACCCCTTCTTGGTATTTTCCTCCAACTTCTAGACCAAACAACAACTCTGGTTTGTCATCTGTCAAGTTTAAGGTGTCAGTATCGTCTCCTAAGTTCAAAGCTTTCAAAACTTGGGTTTTTTACACCTCTTGGGTTACTAGTTTAGCTAGGGGGATGGTAATTTTTATCTTAGCAATCTCTCCCTCAAGGCTGAAAGGAATAATAGACTTGTTGATATTTACATCGGCCTTTTCAATTGAATTCTTTTCAGCAACTTTGATTTGCTGAACCTTGTTTAGAGTGGTAATTGGGAGATTTTTATTAGGACCACTAGTTGAAGTGATAGGGGTGCTCTGTTCAATAATTGGCTGGACACTTTTGTCTTTGTTTAGGTCTGGTTTCTTGGCCAAAATGTTGGTTTTCTCTGCTCTCTTTTTGGGATGGTTTTCTGCATTTTTATTGACAGCAGTGCTAGTGTTCTTATCCTTTGAATTATCTATGTTTCCCTTGCTCCTAAGATCATACTGTTTGTGTACCTCCATGATTGCATTTTCAAAACCCAATCTATAGTCATCAGAATCTTCATAGGTGTTTGTATTTTGATCATAAGAGAAGAAATCTTGTTCTTCCTCAGTGAGGAAAACATCATCCCCACTGTCTGATCCAATCAAGTTTACATGAGATTCTTCCAACCTTTCCAACTCCCTATCTTATTCATATTGATATGCATAGTTCTGTTGAAAAGGAGGTCTAATTTGTTGGTCACTTTCTTTTTGCTTATCTTGATTGTTGTCCCTTCTATAATTATGATTTCTATTTCTATTTTGGGAGTTGTTCTGATTGTCTCTTGGCTGTGTTCTCTCAAGTATGCTCATCCTTTTCATGATCTCTTCCAACATCTGTTCTGTCTTTGAGCTATATGTGGAGGGTGTAGTGTCATCTTTATAAGTTACCCTCTTCTCTGATCTCAACCTATTTCTTTTCTCAATTATGTTTGCTTCTACGCTTACAGCTCCTTTCTGCATGTCCTCTAAGGTTAAGTAATCCCTCTCCCTTAACTGATACATCATGTCAACATCAAGGCCTTCGGGATATCTTACTAAGGCCATGCCTTGAGGAGGTTTCATGTGAGGTTGAAGAGCATTGTAAATGCTATTAAACTTGGTGGAGTAGTCAGGAATACTCTCTCCTTGATTTCTCTTGAGGCTGCTATATTCTGCTAGTATTTGGAGAGGATTCTTTTTGAGTTCCCATTTGTTGATAAATGTTTGATGCAAGGTAGGGAGATCATTTATGCTATTAGGAGGTAAGTTTTTGAACCATTTCTTTACATCTCCTCCTAAACTCTGGGCGAAGATCCTCATCTTCACAGTTTCTTCTTCTATCTCCATGTAATCAAATGCATCTTCCATCCTATCTACATGATGTTGGGTTGTTGTAGACTCTTTTCCAGTGAAGTCAGGGATTTTAGATTGGTAATCATTTGGTAATGGAAGTAGAGGTTTTGGTAACACTAACGGGGCATACCATGTTGCCATGGTTGGAAATAAGGGTGGATTTACAAGAGTTGGATTTACAGTAGTGAAAGCGGGCTGAACAGGAGTGTTTTGCACAATGGTAGTATGAATTGGAGTAGAAAAAATACTTGGGCCAGCAAACTGATTTTGAGCTGACTTGTTATGAAAAAGGCTAAAGTGATAAAGAAGCTGGGAATTAGGAGGAGTGGAAGGTGAGGCTTCTCTACTAAAGCTTTGTTGCAAATCTACAATATCAAGGTCAGTTTGGTTTAAGTCACCTTGAGATCTAGTTCTAAAGATGTTCTTTGTATGATGTAAATCAAAGTGTGAATCCTCTAAGACCACAAGGTTTTTAGGGAAAAAATTTGTTCTTAAGAGGCTCCTATTAGCAGCTGAATTTCGAGAGTTAGAAGTCTGCCACAAAATTCTCTCAGGATTGTCAACGATTAAAGGAGGATTTGGGTCTAGATGGGATCTAGTATTGATCCTATGTGAAGCCAGACTGCTTTTCAAAAATGAGAGAGGTGGGGGTTTTAGGGACTGTTTTTGGAAGCTTCACCTCTCAGGATGTTTTGTCTAAAATGGGACTAGGCTTCTAAACTTTCTTCAAGGATGGTTAACACAGTCTTAAAGAGATTTGGGAACCTAGATGAGTAATAGGCCTACTGGGGCTAGTGGAGTCGCCAGGTGGAAACTTTTAGTTTTTTATGAAGGTAAGATATTGGATGGTTCCACCACCATGCTTATTATGAAGCCAAACTGAAATGTTTTTGGGTTTTTCTGAGTTTCTTGATCTTATAGGTTATGAGAGTGTCCTAAATCTGATTTAACACTTAGCTAGGGTGTCAAAACATACAGAGTTCACTCTTATGGCTTGGTAACTGCTTCCTTCAAGGTTTGATAAGGTTTAATGAGAATCCTAAGGGTTACTTAGTTTGTCACTGATTCAATTAAGTCCTATCATGATTACCATTGCTTGGTAGTGCTTGAGGGAGGTTACTTATGTTATACTAGACAGTGAGTGTTTTGTTTTGAAGATTTTACTCAGGGTCCCACCGTGATCGCCATTATGTTGGTGTCCCGTGTTTTGATAGTTTGGAAAATCAAAAGACAAGGCAACATCAGAACCAATATTTAGAGTTCCAGGATCTAGTCCTCCTGTTCTCAGAGAGGGATCTCTCAAATGTTTGTTTTGCAAAGGTTTATCTTGTGTGCTTGGAAAATGGATTTTAGACTAGTTATTAAGTGCAGGTGTTTGTTTGTTTGTTTGGTTGGGTTGTCATAGCAGAAAATGAAAGATCTAGGAAAGATATATAGAATGGAGAAACATCTGGTTCATTGGGCAATGGAGTCAAGAAGAGGTCATAACATACTCATCAATGGATATGGGATATCAGAGGGAAAATCTAACTTGGCCACAGGATCCTTTGGTTTTTGGAATGAGATGGACATCAATGATTTGGAAAGAGAAGTTTAATTCTCAACAAAGGGAATTTTAAAACACAATTTGAACAATAAAGAGCTTTTTGATAGACAGGGCTAACCATGAATTCTAAAAATCACACCTTTAAGCAAACAATGATTTCAAAACAACTTTTAAAATGAAATCTAAGATTCGGGGAACACCCTATTTCCTCAAAGATTTTATTTCAAATGACTTAGAAAACATAAAAGATTCACTGATAATTGCATTCATAGAAGAGGGAACACCTAACACATCTATGATTACAACTATAAAGACCTTTAAGACAAATGTTTAAGCAAGGACAAAGGGCAAGATCAGAACAGACCTCCTTGGCTTACTACAAACATAAATACTTCAAGGGAGACTTCAACAACAACCTTTAAGTGGCAGCAGACAAGCAGGGAGAACCATAAATCATGCTGAAACCAACTTTTCGAACTATTAAGGAAACAAACGAGCATGAAGACTAAAGAGAGAGATTAAAGACTCTAAAATACTTCAGCAGAATAAAACATTTAAACGGTGAAGGATGAACAGGTCTAAGGTGCTTCCAGGAGTCATTTCTTAGCCTAAAACTTTCAACCTATTGTAGTAAGATATTATGGAACATAATGAAAACAGGAGAAAACATCAAACAGTTCAGAATACTTCACCAACAGCCAAGCTCATGGATCCAATGATAGAGCCTTCTCAGGAACAAGCATGCAACAACATCATCAAAGCTTCCAAGACTTCAGTTTCTTCTTCAATTTCAACAGACTATGTATTTATTTCAGAGAGTTTCAAAATTACAACTAGTGATCAAACAACAACCAACCCCTATCTCATCTTCTTCAGAAGTATTTATAGAAGAAATGAGGAGGTGGAATGGGATGAAATATATTCTAAGTTCAATTAATACAGTTTACTGTCTCTCGGCCTTTGAGGGGCTTAATGGAGAACATTCTGATATTTTTCCTGTATTAATTGGTTTATATTAACTATCAAGCTTGCTGGAAAGAATTTATTGACTTTAAGGCTCTTCGTTATCCTCATAATAACTTCTGCTGTCAGTTTACAATAAGTTCCTTTGGTTGAATTAACTGTTCAGCCGTATTGATGCAAATTCTCCAGGTCTGGTCATAACTCGACCTCTTTTTAATTACTTTGAGGCTGTAGGTGGCTCTGTGGTAGCTGGGGGATTTAATTTTCCCCTGATGTGGCAGCGTAGGCTCTTTGAACTGATAGATATTAGTATTTGAACCTAAAAACACCTTTAGTATACTTGAATTCTGGTTTTTAGGCTTAACGAAGCCTAATATTTGTCTTCTGGTCTTCAAAATTTCTTTGATCGTGAATCAGGTCTTTGATTTAGTCGAATAAATCGCCTAATCCCTCCAAACTGTGTTAACAGTCTTCAAATATTTTTCCACTTTGATTCCATGCTGTCAGTCTGATACTCTTTGATTATATTAATCTTCACTGTGTCTTGTTGATGTGCAGGCCGCGCAGGGCTTTTATGGCATCACTGCCTTATGAAGCAATGATGAGACATGGAGTAGAGCCCCGCGAGTGGTTCCCTTTGATAAATCAAAGGCACGGAAAAAGTCTTTCTCGGCCCTCAACTTTCTTCCTTTATAATGGAAAAAACCATTAAAACCTACAAAATAAACAAAACATTATGAAATCCTGCATTTTTAGGTTTAACTACTTCAGAAGGTGGGGAAGGAGCGTAGCCGTTGGATGAAAGCATCCAACGGTGGAGATTTATTTTGGATGAGGTTAAAGAAGAGTGGGGGAATGAATGAGACGGGGTGATTTTAGACCGTCTGATCTGGACACGTGGACGGTCCAGATCTAATCGGAGGATCACAATCGGGGGTGGCAAGAAAATACACCAATCGAAAGTTGTGATGCGATGTGGCGCAGACCGTCGATCTTAAGATCAGATCAATGGTGGAGAATGAATCGAAAGGATGTTAATAAGAGGAAGAAATGTAATGCAACGATTGATAAATGCGATGCGATTGAGAAGAGCGATGTGATTGAGCACTGGTCGTTTGATCTGCTCATGATCAACGACGGGGATTAGTTTTTGAAACGAACCGGCGGAAAAACCCTTATAATATATAAAACCCAAATTTTAACTAAAAAAAATGTTTTTTATGGATCGGGGCGGGATATATATATAAAGTGGATAGGCGCCCGACTGCGGGGCCTTTAGTTATATGGAACGTAATGGGCCCGGGGCATATATTTTCAAAGGAGACAATCGCAATTGGAGCCTCAGGCTTGGTCTTTTAATCAACCCATTGAAATATTGCGATGTGATTGAGCGCTTCGGGACTTCGACACTTGGTCCCGGGGGAAAGTCATATGAAACGAAAAGTGGTGGGGCGGAAACATAATACAGGGACTCAATTGCATCGAAATTTTTTGATGCAGTCCTTCAATCAACCCATTGAAATATCCCGATGCGATTGCACGATCGGTCTTTTTAATCTACCCATTTATATTAACACGTGACTATAAATTATTGGAACAAAACTTTGGATAAATGGGTTTTTGGGTTTTACAAAGGAAAACACCACCGGGGAAAAAATATTACAAATTTTTAAGCGCCGGAGGTGGGCCCACAGGATATTTATATAAAGGCTAATCGCATCGGAGGTTTTTGATGCAAAGGCTTAATTGCATCGGAACTTTCGGAACATGGCAAAGACTTGCGCGCTTAGATTTTTTGCGATGCGATAAGCGCCGAGAAGGTTCTAGCGCTTGGTTCCAGGGTGTGGGCATGTGGGGGAAGTGGTTTTGAAACTTAGCCCAAGGGGGCTCAAGCCCTTATGCAAAAACATGTCTTTTTCATGAAAATTTTCAAGGTTTTTAATGGATTTGGGGGTTTCGGTAAGGTTAAAGAGTGAGTCTTTAACTTTGTAAAAGTGATTTTCATGAAGGGAAGAAGAGAAATCATGAAAACAAAGGAGTTTTATGGAGAAAAATGGGGAGAAAATGAAGGTTAGTTTTTAGTGGGAGAAGGGGGAAAATGATGGTTTTTCAGCAGTCATATTCTCATGAAATTTAGCAGAATTTCTGAGCATTTGAAATGGAGACAACAGTGAATATTTGGACAGAGTCATGAAGCCTTCAAGAGTCTTCAAGAGCCAACACTTTTTGCAATAAAATCTGTTCCTTGAAGGCTCAAAAATGATTTAGCCACCTTTTGGTATAACAAATTTATAGGTGACTAACACAGGGAACCCGTAGTTACCCCCAACGACACTTCACAGCAACAGCTAGCGTGTACGTTATGCAAAAGTACAGACCACATAGTCATCCATTTCCCTAACTTAGCAGCATTGCGACATTGGTTCCTCGCCTGGCCCTAGACCAAGCACGATGGGACCCCCATATCACAGATATTTTTCTTGATATGTCAGGGTAATAATTACGAGCGACATTGTACTTATGCCTCATAGATCTGTCCCACTATCGACATGATTAATGTCATAGAAAAGAGATAGGACGATATCTGGGAATGGCATAAAAGATACATCACTGGCTCAACATCCCCACCACCACAATGGTGTGTCAAGCTTGATAAGATCACACACCAACCACGTGTACCCCAGGCAAAGCCTAGGATAACATGCAACCTATGTGATCTGAATGATCACTGAGTCAACGAATGCAGAGAACTCAAACCCCTTGTAAACGGTCTCCGCATAGTCTCTTCTCTCCCTCAGAAAATTCTCTCCAATCAAGAGAAGATCACATGCACTTATTACCGAATTTTCGACCGACCCTTTCCAAGCATCCACATCAGGGACAACGAGTAGTGTAGAACCTCACACTATCTACTTTGTCAGTGATGTGGTACCGTGCACCATTTGCACCGGTCAAGATCACGCACCAGAGGTATGCCCGCTACTGAAAGCATTCAGGCACGGTGATAAGAACAAATTCCGCCTACCGGAAATTGACCACCTTGGTCGGAGACTTGACTTTATGCTCACCCAGAACTCCATTACCGAGATCCTTCCCCCGTCGCATGCTAGTGACACAATTCACCGCATACGACTTGTATCATCGCACGCCCAAGACAGGATTCCAACTGCCCCCTCGCCCTAGGATTTCCACTTGATTCCTATCGCAAAATACCAAGGTACCTTATGCTTTTGCGTTTATTTCCGCAAGATCCAAAACTTGCACACCGCCATCGAACTCCTTAATGACACCCAACCTCTAGAACAATGCCTAGTAAAACTAGAGCTAGTTGACAAAATTCAGCGACAATTGCTGCAACACAATGAGGCCCATAAGAAAAGGGTGAAAGAATCATTCGACTGCCATATCACCCCTTGCTCATTTACCGAGAGAGAATTAGTCCTTCGCTACGATGTCGCAAAATAGGCCTTAGGGCCAGGAAAATTCCAAAGCTTGTGGAAATGACCCTATATCATCAAATATTGCCTTCGACAGGGGGCATACATCTTGACAGAACCAGACGGGACCTACCTCACTAACCCTGTCAAAAACATTTACCTCAAGAAGTTCTACCCATAAGGGCCCCAACAGCCCTTGTCCCCTAGGGTTAGAGCACACAAAAGCCCCAACACCAAAATATGTTTTGGCCCAAAGACTTATGTAAAAAACGTGCTCAAAGTGCCACCACAGATCACCAACTTGAACCCTATTTCAGATTTTCTGATGGAGCATCACGATGGTCAAAAAAATTAGCTACAACTGCCTGGGTCATCTACCATCCTGACTATTCACCACTGTATTCAAACAACATGTGCATTGGATTAGCAACAAACAATAAGGCAGAATATGATGTCATCATCGAACTTATGTGCGAGGCCTGTAGATATTTGAATAACTGATATATTATTCACCGAGATTCTCCTGATCACACACTATTTTAGCTTCATGAATAATACATAATATCTTCTACCATTGATCATCACATCTGGAAATAAAATCAATTGCATGCACACATTAAAACCACAAACAATCACACATATGAACACAATATTTAATGGGAAAGCTTAAAGCTGAAAACCCCCAACTATTTGTATATTATATGTCATGGAGATCATGTAACAATCATAGTACAAAGCTCCTCACATGCTCTCATGCACACCCTCAATTGCTACACACTATCAAGCTAGATCTAGCAAAACACATGCTCTAATCTTTTGCCACTTGATAGCCAACCTCTATTGCATAATCAATGCTATGGGATGGCTCATTAAATAGATAAACCACATGGCTTGTACTGCGCAATCCTCATGGGCTTCTCCACCTATCTGTGTGTTTCAAATAGCAACCGTATAGTCACAACTGATAGTTAACCTGCTCTTTCACCTATTTATGCACTGTTCTCCACTGAAAATGTCCATGCACTGAAGTTAACTGATGCATTCTTTAGTTGATTAATGAGTTTATAATTAGTGAATTAATTAATAATTAATTCACACCACTCTCACTAATTGTATCAATTAGTTAAACTGAATACAAATAGCTCAACTATGTTTAGATTAGTTAAACCGAATACAACTCCACTAACTTCCTCAATCAACTCCACCAAACTCTGTCACATGAGTTCTAACTGAAGTATCCATGCAATAGCTCCACTTAACCCTCGGGAATAGCGTAATTCCTTCTGTCAGCTCCTGTGCCACGTCTGTGCACTTAACTGAAGTGCTCCAAGAGAATAAGATAATGTTTAGAGTCTAAATATTATTAAGAGCTAATAATATTTGACATATCTATTTTTAGACTGGAAATCTAAAAATAGATTCCACCCAGTATGTCTAAAAATAGAAGTCCATCTATTTTTTTCCAACTTGACCAACCATCCACAAATAGCATCCTGCAACTCATAGAACATGATCCATATGTCTAAAAATAGACATAGTCTAAAAATAGACTTTGCGCCAAAAATAGCCTGCGGGCCCACTTAGTGAAGGCGACTCCTTTCCACTAAGCTCATCATCTTGTTGCAATCTCAACAAGGCCCTCCATCGAGGCATCCTCCATATGCATATCTGCCTCGATTCCCAGTTAGTAGTATTGCAGTTGAACCAAACATTTGAGACCAGAGACACACACCTATTTAGAAAATATTTGTGTGCCAAAAGATTAAGCACACAATTTGATTAAATTACATTTTCACATGTATCAAGGAATAAAAACCCAACAGTTGATCGCATAACTAGAAATATCCTAGACTGGAATGCATCGCGAATAAACCATCATACATAAAAAAACAAAAACATAGATATCCATTATCATAACACAAAATATATAAACCAAAATAGATAGCACACCATATAGATCCGCAAAAAAGATCTCTCATATATATATAAAAAAATATGTGTATTTGAGTACAAAAAATAGTGTCGCTGGCCCACTGGCTAGCCCGAACACACAAAGGTATTCAAAAATAAGGGAAGCATCCTCATAACGGGTGCTTTCCCTATGTACAAAAATACTCTAGGGTGGTGCCCCCTAGAGAGGAGCACCTAGGCGCGCCACTGCTTCTAGTGCCACCACCGGAGTTGCTGTCGCCATTGCAATAGCTACCCATTGTAGAGTGGGCCAATAATCCCTCTCGCGGGCCGTCACCGTCTCTTGCCAAACCTCGTCGAAGTTATCCATGAAACCTTGAGCATGCATCCCCTGGGTCAAGTGGTCCACTCGACTTCGGAAGTCATCTAGAGTAGCCACCTGATCCGTATAGACTTCAATGCGCGCCTCAGCCACATCTGCACGAGCTCACTCGGCCGTAACCTTAGCTGTAGCCGAGCTGCTATGCTCACCAGAAGGGCCAGCACCATCCCTGCTAGGTCCACTGGCACCACCACCTGTTCCACTTGTGCCACCTCCCCCTTGACCACCACGAGGTCGTAGCGGAGGATCGTGACCCACCAAATGGGCCACTGGGCGACCTACCTCGCCAACATATGCAGGAGTAACCAAAATCATGTTAGTATCAATAAAAAAACACGTAGGAACATAAATACTTGAAAAAATGCAGAAAAAATATAACACATACCTGCAGGCCCCCAAACATAATCGAACGAGAGACCCAGATCTGGATCACCCAGAAAGTCCGTCCCCGCATACGAGTATGGAAGGAACATATGTCGGTTGGCCTTAAACCAGGCCTTTTTTGTGTCATTCCAGTAACGACCCACCATGCCACCACCGCCACGCTGCATCACCGGAGCCCACCTCCTCATGCGTGGCTCCTGCGCCCCCCCAATATGCACCGCCACAATGGGCCTCAGCAACACCACCCTCTCATACATAATGCTGCACAGGATGCTAGCATACACAAATGAATTGGATCCACGTTGGACCCTGTTCAGTTGTGACACCATACCATCAAAACAAAAGCAGGTGAAATCGAAAAAATGCCCGGCCCTCAAATAGAGTAAAACTCCCACCTGTGGGCCTGATGCCCGATGTGGAGCAAATGACCCCACCAGTCGCACAATAATAGCCAGAGCACACCGCTCGACCACATTTGTCACTGATGCAATATTGATGCACCTCTCAGTAAGAGGCGCACCACCACAATACCTCTTCCGAAATCTGTATAGGTTCACTCTCCCAGGAGGGAGTGGATACTTCAAAGCCTCACTCTGAGGTAGTAACCTGATCACGAAGTATATATCCATCTCCGCATGGATAATCAAGTTTGTCCCCCTCAGTATGAACATATTGCACCTCCTACACCAATGCTGTATAATATAATGTAACAGTCGGTCCTGAGACCGAAGAAACTCGTTCCTAGCAAACTTTAGAAGGCCCCATGTGCCCAAATGACGACGCGCCCCAGCATCAGCAGCTAGAGCAGTCTGGATCTTGGGCCAATATCGCTCTCTCCACACCAACGCGCCAAGCAACACAGACACCCATCAGTATAGAGAAAAGCATCAAAATAAACCAAAAACCCAAGTTTTTCTATCACCCTGCCCTTTGCGCACTTGTTTTCTTCACGGGCGCGCCCTTTCACGCATAAAAGAGGGAACAACACGCCCTCGCACACCTATCCCTAAGAAATATGCGCAAGGGGGCGCCTCTTTGCCTAGATATTCCTCGCAATCTAGGGAAAAAAGCCCCTTTGATGCCGTGCAAACCCAATTTGAACGGCACTCGGCACTATCAAACTGAAAAAATTGAAATGCAGGATGTCATGAAAGTTACCTCACATAACATCACTTATCCTTGGTACACGGGCTGACCACAATTGCAAGAAAGGCTTTGCAATCACCTTTGATCTCCAAAAACTCAGTGAGTACAAACGAATAGGATTAGGGCCATACTCCCATATTTATTGCCTTTTTTCCAGAACTTCAGAGGTCCATAACAGGATATCAGAAGGTCCATTCTGTAAACCGTAAGTTGCACCATCATTAGTATGCCATGACAAACGAAAGCGATGCCACACATTTGCTTTCCAGAAAAAATAACTTTTCAGTGCCGGAAGGTATGCACCCTCCCATCTCCCTTTCTAAAGTTCATGTTTTTCAATAATATTTGATGAAAAGAAGATGCTTTCACTTGAGGTAGTTGTTTTTTGCAGGAAGAAACCGCAAACCGTTCACAACACCGTCGGCTGAAAGTTCCAGAGCAAGTATCATTCTACCCTCAGCATGATAGAGTCCCAGAAAATTTTTCATATCCTGACGTCATTTCTCCATAAAAAATAAACCATAGGATCCTCATACCCGACCACATTTATCATCACCTCACCCTGCATATGATAAACGTCCGTGTTGGTCGGTAGAGCCTCCCCTCCATGGAGCTTGTCACCCAAAGTAGACCATATATCGCCACAAAAGTGATGCCATGGCCATACCACTTCATTCCGAGAAGCACCTCATGCCCATCCATATATCATGCACAGGGTCAACTTTACCATTCAAACTCAAACCCCCTTCCCGGTCAACCAGGTTGTACAAGCAGATTGTGTTTAATACACCACGCATCACATTTGGCCATACCACTTCATTCCGAGAAGCACCTCATGCCCATCCATATATCATGCACAGGGTCAACTTTACCATTCAAACTCAAACCCCCTTCCCGGTCAACCAGGTTGTACAAGCAGATTGAAAGCGCACCTCCACGCATCACATTTGGCCCACCATACCTCCATTAGCATAATCCCATCTGCGACATTTTTTGCTTCATCAACCCCACACATGAGACCAACCAATGGGACCCCCACCCCTAGCAAAACACTGCCCTGACACCTTCAGTGAGCAATCCCTTTTCATGTTTTGGGGTACCCGTCTTTGTGTTTTGTACAAACCAAACCTCATTATTTTATTCTTTTTGTAAGTGTACAAAGACCGCAAACGATGCCTTTCACCACATCCCCTCATATTTCACCTTTTATCCCATGGCAGCAATCCCTCATTCCCCTTGGTTGAAGTATTTCACCCCCCATACACGCACCTTCACGACATTCATAGATGGTTCACACCTGCCCTGGAAGTCCTACCGACTCTAGGGATTTTTCCTTCAGAAATAACTATGACTGCCACCAATCTGCTAAAGTATACTTCGACTTCGGGCCACTAAATCCCCATCATCTGTTTTCAGTCACCTCTCACCAGCATGCCTATGTTAAACCCATCACACCTAGGTCCCCGACCCCTCAGGTCGGCGACCAATGGTTCGTTTAAGGCTTCCTTTTTTTCAACCTCGACACCTCATTTCCAAAAAGGAAGCGGTACCTTGGATTACTCCTCCCCATGCAAAGGGGTATCCTCGGGTGGCGCCGTGGGAGACATAATTGTCCACATATGTTCTCGATCCTCCTGAAATTTGACTACAACAAAGATTTCATGTCATGATGTATCGTACCTTACAATCGTTGCACTTTGATTAGATCCGTCGAAGACCTGTGCCTCCATAAGCGTCTCTGACAACAATGCTTACACGGGAAGGTCCTAACCAGTACATATGCGTACATTGCGCAGGGATATCCCATACCAATATTACACATATGGGTACCATATTCCACCTATCGTCAAAGAAAAAACGCCCCTGATGGTGTCAACAGTCGTCGTTAGCAACCACCAACATCACTACCACTGTAGTGGCACATACAACACATGCATCTGTCAATTTTGTTTAACCAGCCATAGCATCGCGAGCATGGGACATTCCCACCTCGTTGGAATTTTGAAAATATGTTGTATATTTTGTCTACTTGAAGGGGGTCCCTTAGGCCATGGTTATCTCGGAAACAGTGCAAGGTGTTGTCAATTCCTAAATTCATGCAAAACTCTCTCTCTCTCTCTTTGTAATGTTCCCAATTTTAGCCTCAAGCTAAAATAGAACATTATAGTTGCACATTTTATTTTTGTTTAATAAAATGGGAAAGGAGACACCTTACCCCTTTTAAATGAAGAAATAACACTCCTAATGTGAAAGGGGAGTGAATTAAGCAACTGAAATAAACACCCATGGTGTGAATGGAACCCAGCTTACTTGGATTAGTCATCTTTGACTAAAGTCAACAGCGCTGCCTATAGAGGAGAAGCTTCCTAGAGAAGCTGCGTAGTTTTGGAGGGAAGCTATTCATGTGAGGGTGGAAACCCTAATTGGTGGGACCATGGTGGAGAATATTTCTCTCACTTTATATGGAGGAGATGGCAGCCCATTTTCATTAGGCTATGTTTTAGATTTCAGACAAGGGTCTGCAAAAGCTTGCATCCCCGGGCTGTTTAGCACGGTGATGGTGCCCTAGGGCACTAGGGTGTTCCCGGTCAGGAATCCATACCTCTTCCTCAAGGAAGGATGAGAATTGAGCCACATTTCCTCGATCCAGCATTGGCCACAGCTTCATTCATCTTCTACAGCGTTATTGCTGCAACAGAGAGGACGTTGTGTAGCTGGGTGCAACAAGAGAGGAACTCATGGAGTCATCTTAGCTTGTTTTCTTTAGTGGTGGAGGGATATATTCATTGGAGGAGCTGCAAAGAGGATTCCCGGGCTTCATTTCAGATCAGTGGCATGAGGCCACACTTCTATCATCTCCCACTGCGCAGTCCATGAGGAGAACTGCATTATTTTGGAGGAGGCAGTGAGAGGGGGGTTTCTAGAGCTTCAGAGGAGTGTGTTTCTGAGACAAAGTGATCAGCACTTGTATTAGAGACATGATCAGAGGAGGGAATATAAATTTCAGATCAAAAATGGCCTCATTCATATTTTGTATCAGTTGCAGTGACAACTCTGTTGTCACATTTTGTATTTTCCGGCATTTCTAGCAATCTTCATAGATTGGCTAGAAATCTTGTATTTCAGCCCAATTCTTGTTGCTGGGCTTATTTCTTGTATTCCTTCAGCCATATGTACATTTATTCATATTCAGCAGCTCATACCTTCATGTACTCAGCGCAGTTGCAGCTACTCCGGCATTTTGTGGAGTTTCAACAATTCTTGCATTACATTGCTTATTCATTGAGGGTTTGCTCTTAAAGCTTGAGTGGCTTGTCCCTCAGCTATTTCTTGTATATTTCTGCTGATATATCTTAATATCATGATGGTTGTAGTATTTCCATCTTATGATGTATTTCAGATTTGCAGAGTTAATGTTCATGTTCATATATTGCTGTAGCTCACTCTTTGAGCATTGTTTTAGAGATCTAGTTTGGGGAGATCTAAATAACCCATCTAGATGTATTTATTTAAGCTCATTTTCCGCAAGGGAGTTGAATATGAGTTATTCTAGGGCATCCCAGTGGTGGTTTGTCTTATTTATGCAACAACTTCCTTATACAGTGTCCTCAAGGGCCCTGTGGCAGAAATTCCCGAGGTGGAATATTGCATATCCATAGGCAGAGTCTGAGAAGGGCCAACTAGCCTCAGGATTTCTCCCTTCTTTAGAAGGAGTCATATCCTATAAATTACCCATTAGTAAATCTCTGAAATGGACTTGCAGTGTCTCACTAAAGAAGGAAAAATGGAACATCTAAGATGTTCCCGATGGAGCAAAAATTTCCCCATTTGGGATATTACAGTGGTATCAGAGCATGATCTTGGCTCAGCCTGTGCCCAAGATCTATTTCCATCAGTAAGAGGAGCTTATCTCCAAGGAGAGGAGATTGACATAGGAAACAAGGAAGAGGAATGAAGGAAGAGGAGGTTTCCCTTCTTCTTTTCCAGACCATTGAGCACACCATTGAAGATTTGCTGAAAGGGAAAGTTTTGGAGAAATTTTCTGAAAGGGGTTTGTAAATGGAGAAAGCCCTAGATATTTTCATAAAGGGTGTGAGAATTTAGCCTCACATGCAGATCCACAGCGCAATACATTTCCCACAGCTACTGCAAGAAGGATGGATGAAAGGAGATGAAGCCTTTGTAGGAGCAGCGCTGCAACTCAAAGGTATGATTCATGATAATTGATTTCAGAGTTCTATTTCATGTTCTCATGCAAGTGAGAGATCATATGTTAAAGTCACATAGAGTTTTTCAAAGGGGATTGGTGAAAACCAATGAGAAGCATGGTGTGACAAATCCACAAACACTTTGCATGCATGAAGGGGAACCATGGAACAGAAGATCATTCCATATTTCTAGACGGGGAGAAAGCAAGAGAATGACTTGTAGAGGCAAGACTCCCATTGAATGAAGGGCACTCTTTAATTTTTGAGGGTGTGGAGATATTTCTTTCAAAGGAGGGCCAAGATACAAGGCTTCTTATTGAGGAGGAGATATACTGACATGTTGGTAGAGAGGAGGTGCAAGAATCCTCAGCGCTGCACCATTAGAGGAAGAAGAAGAAGAGCAGAAGGACCAGCATGAAGAGATGATGAACATTCACCCCTATCTATTTTCAGAGATTTTCTTCACATGGGAGAAGGACTGCACTACGCAGTAGAGAGAGAAGACCATTCATTCATCTCATATATTCAATCCACTTCCTATCTTGATGTCTCATTTTTGGAGGCTTTCCATTTGGGAGGCCACTTAGTCTAGAGATGATGAGAGGCATCATGCTATTTGGTTCACCACTCATTGGATTCCGGAGGGGTGGAGACATTAGAGGAGTCCATTACAACGCAGTGAGTTTGGGGATAAGCACAAGGAGGAGGGATACACCCTCTCATTTTCAGTTTCACCCACTCCATCAACTATACTGTGCAGACATAGTTGTTGTATGGATGGAGAATAGCATCTTCATGGTGTAGGATGGCTGCTCCAAGGATTTTATGAGAGAGAGGTTACTTACTTTGAGGAAGGACTCTTTCATGCTTTGGAGTAGAGGGAGGCCACTCATGCTTACATTGCCCAAGATCTGGAAATTCTTTGGAGATGATAGTCTCTCATGGGAGGCTCATTTTCAGAGGTCCTTATTTCTATTTGAGCATGAGAAACTACATGATGGCATGGCAGCAACTTGGAGGATGACTTTGGCATGAGGGGATGTCAAGGTAGCAGGCAGCAGCGTGAGGGGAGCACTTTATTGCAGATTACCAGCGCTGTCTATGTGGAGGATTGATCCATGTTGGAGGACTCAGCTTTTGGTTGAGAGGTCCCAGGATATTGGTGCATGCATGATTCTTAGATAGCCTTGATGGAGATGGAAGATATTTAGTAGATGACATGATCATATATCATCATGGCAGACTCTTCTTGACTAGAGTTCCTATTCTGAAGGAGAAACTTTTGCATGCAGCACATGAGGACTTCCTAGCTATGCACCTGGATGCATATTTTGCCTTGCTAGAGGAGTTCACTTTGGAGGGAATTCAATATGATCTACATCAGCATATGGATAGATGCATAGCCCGATTGATTTTGGAGAGGTTAGAACAACCATTCCCTTACTCATTAGAGGAGAGGGAGAGCATTCAGTTGGGCCATTTCAGCTCAAGGGCTCTAAGGCATGATGGAAGAGGTATAATTCCATGTTTGGTATTGTACTTCTTTTCATTGGTTGAGGAGCATGATGTATCAAGGAGGCTTGTTCCTTCTTTCATTTTTCATAAGGATGTACTTGCAGCTACTTGTAGCCTTGATTTTGGCTAATTATGTGATGGTTGTGGGGGAAGCCACATGTTTCTCGGTGTGCACCATTGGCACCAATTTGCATTATCATGTTTTCATCTTATGAGGATATGTGTGGTAGAAAATAAGTGGCTAGTACAACACTTTTTATTTTTTATTTTGAGGCAGGCTAAGGAGGCACTGCGCAGTTCCATGAGTGGAACTTTGAATCACTCTCCGGTTGTCATGTGGCAACTTGCTTTTATTGTGTATTGCTCCTTGTATTTAAGATGTTGGTACACTCATGAGGAGAATTATTTGGAGAGTTTTGTATGTACAGCCCACTGGGAGCATGATTCTCCCCATTGTATATGTTTTATCTTGTAGGAGATACCGTGGGAAAACCATGATTGCCACATTTCTACTTGTCTCTTCTTGTGGGAGGAACCACTTGGAGAATTTGCAGAGGCATTTCATGGCTGGCTTTTCTTGATGGGGTAGCTTGGGCCATTCTTGGAGGCCATAAATTTCAGCCCAAGGACAGAGGCAGCCCCATATGTGCAGAAAATGGAGAGAGGGCCTTCATGAAAACGCAAGCACACTTTCCATTCAGCCCCAACTCATTGCAGAAATCAGGGGTGATATTTTTATTTGGATTTTTGCATGGATGAGGAAATCATCATTGGGAGACAAATTTTCCAATGCATATCATCATTCCTACCTTCATGAGGCCTTAGCACGGTAGGAAGGATTCCACTACACCTTCTATCTTTCCATGAGGAGCATTGTTGACAGCCTGCATACTTGGGAGAGAGCATTGGAGGACAGATTCATTGCAACATATTTGAGCAGTGGTGGGACCATTAATGAGGAGGCCACAAGAGAAGGAGGGGGAGAATTTTTTTTTCTCTCTATGCAGTTGCTTAAGGGAAAGCAACATGTGGGAGGGGAGGACTGTAATGTTCCCAATTTTAGCCTCAAGCTAAAATGGAACATTATAGTTGCACATTTTATTTTTGTTTAATAAAATGGGCAAGGAGACACCTTACCCATTTTAAATGAAGAAATAACACTCCTAATGTGAAAGGGGAGTGAATTAAGCAGCTAAAATAAACACCCATGGTGTGAATGGAACCCAGCTTACTTGGATTAGTCATCTTTGACTAAAGTCAACAGCACTGCCTATAGAGGAGAAGCTTCCTAGAGAAGCTGCGCAGTTTTGGAGGGAAGCTATTCATGTGAGGTGGAAACCATAATTGGTGGGACCATGATGGAGAAGAGTTCTCTCACTTTATATGGAGGAGATGACAGCCCATTTTCATTTGGCTATGTTTTATATTTCAGACAAGGGTCTGCAAAAGCTTGCATCCCCGGGCTGTTTAGCAGGGTGATGGTGCCCTCGGGCACTAGGCTGTTCCCGGTCAGGAATCCCTACCTCTTCCTCAAGGAAGGATGAGAATTGAGCCACATTTCCTCGATCCGACATTGGCCACAACTTTCATTCATCTTATACAACGTTATTTCTGCAGCAGAGAGGATGTTGTGTAGCTGGGTGCAGCAAGAGAGGAACTCATGGAGTCATCTTAACTTGTTTTATTCAGTGGTGGAGGGATATATTCATTGGAGGAGCTGCAAGGAGGATTCCCGGGCTTCATTTCAGATCAGTGGCATGAATCCACACTTCTATCATCTCCCAGTGCGTAGTCCATGAGGAGAACTGCGTTATTTTGGAGGAGGCAGTGAGAGGGGGGTTTCTAGAGCTTCAGAGGAGTGTGTTTCTGAGACAAAGTGATCAGCACTTGTATTAGACACATGATTAGAGGAGGGCATCTACATTTTAGATCAGCCATGGCCTCATTCATATTTTTTATCAGTTGCAGTGACAACTCTATTGTCACATTTTTTATTTTCCGGCATTTCTAGCAATCTTCATAGATTGGCTAGAAATCTTGTATTTCAGCCCAATTCTTGTTGTTGGGCTTATTTCTTGTATTTCTTCAGCCATATGTACATTTATTCATATTCAATAGCTCATACCTTCATGTACTCAGCGTAGTTGCAGCTACTCCGACATTTGGTGGAGTTTCAACAATTCTTGCATTACATTGCTTATTCAATGAGGGTTTGCTCTTAAAGCTTGAGTGGCTTGTCCCTTAGCTATTTCTTTGCTGATATATCTTAATATCATGATGGCTGTAGTATTTCCCTCTTATGATTTATTTCATATTTGTAGAGTTAATGTTCATGTTCATATATTGTTGTAGCTCACTCTTTGAGCATTGTTTTAGAGATCTAGTATGGGGAGATCTGAATAACCCATCTAGATGCATTTCTTTAAGCTCATTTTCTGCAAGGGAGTTGAATATGAGTTATTCTAGGGCATCCAAGTGGTGGTTTGTCTTATTTATGCAGTAGCTTCCTTATATAGCGTCCTCAAGGGCCATGTGGAAGAAATTATCGAGGTGGAATATTCCATATCCATAGGCAGAGTTTGAGAATGGCCAGCTAGCCTCAGGATTTCTCCCTTCTTTAGAAGGAGTCATATCCTGTAAATTCCCCATCATTAAATATCTAAAATGGACTTGCAGTGTCTCACTGAAGAAGGAAAAATGGAATATCTAAGATGTTCTCGATGGAGCAAAAATTTCCCCATTTGGGACATTACACTCTCTCTCTCTCTCTCTCTGCGTACGATACATAAAAGAAACTATAATGTATTTTAGCTATACAGTTCTTCCTAGTCCTCACACATTAGGGGGAAACTGCTAAATCTGGAAAATCGTACAGTAGAAGACGACATCAATTAATGTCAAGCCTAAGGATTTACAGGGAAGGAACACAATATGGAATCAAGAAGTATTTAAAATCTCTAAGGTTTTGAGAAAATCAGATTTGAACTAGTCATAAATGCTGAATTGCGCGCTTTATCCTTTGAGAAGAGCACCTTTTGCACGCCTTTTTGCCCGATAAGCGCGCATTCCTGGAAATGGAAAAAAGTCGCTTTCCAGTACCACACCAAGCAAAGGATAGTTACTCCTTATGTGAAAGCCACCTAAGGGCAGCCACCAATGCCTCCTTAGACACTATGTGAGCACACAAAAGAATATTTGAGCACAAAATGGAATCATACCTCTCCCTTGGGTCACTATCAATCATGACCAAGGGAGGGAAGGAGGATTTGAAACTCACATATATAAAGCCACCAAGAGATGAAGACAAGGTCATCACATTGTTATGCTGGCCAAATTTTCCCAAGAAACACCAGCAGTGTGTGACTCGGAGTTGGAGCTAAAGTGGACTCGATCGTTGGCCACCCAACATCTTAGTCCAAAAAAGTAAAGAGAGAGAGGGAGACTGCATCAGAGGCAGATCTTGGAAGGCAACATCCTTGCATCGGGACCTAGAGCCATTGCCGAGGGGCCCTTTGGCAAGTGGGTAAAATTTCTTCTCCATTCCAAACGTTTAATAAGAAGAGGCCATCGAGCCATCGTTTGCATTATAATCATTTTGACTCTTTATAGCTTCTGCATATTTGTGTTTTAGTTTTAGTTTAACCAGAGCACACTTTAGCATACTTTTTTTCATTAAATGTTATGATTTTGAGCTCCCCCACTTTCTGCCTGTTACCAATAGTTTAAAGAGTAGACCACACTCTTTAAGATGGTGCGATTTCGTATAATAGTGTGACGAATCCAACACAACAATGACTCTTTGGAGCAATACATAGTATTTTGGAGGTTGAAGAGAAATTTGGTGTTGTGGAGTTTATGAATGCCTTGTTTTGCTTGTTGATGGAGGAGGCTTGCTTGCAAGATACCTGAGCTTGGTTAATGGTGAAGTGCTTCTATTCAGTTATTGTTTTCTCATGTTTCATTATGTTTCCATCTTTCTATGTTGCAATAGAACAAATGATTTATACTAAGAAGTATTCTTCAAAGGCACATTAGCTTTGTTTGTTCTTCATTGCCTCTATGTTTTCTTATGCTAGGACATTTTAGAGAATTCTTAATTTCTCTCTAGACCCCCTAAGCTTGTTTATCTCATGAATGGTTTAATACAGTAGATATATTAGATGTTTTATGGTAAGCCTTGCTTGTTTGATATCACTAAAACATTGTTTTGAGGTCTCTCTTTGAAGTACCATTGTTTAGGTTTTCCAGAGAGGCTATGTTTCGATCATACCATTTTTCCATGCTTGAAAAATTGTTTCAAAGATCTTCATAGCTATGATCAATGATGTTTAGGTGTTCCCTCTTCTTTGATTAAAGTTATATGTGTATCTTGAATTTTTTCGAACCTTGAAGGTGAAATCAATAGAAGTTAAATGAGTTTCTCGCCTTCTATATTTCATTGGAATGTTTGTCTTGAATGCTTATTTGCTTAAGTTGAATAAAATAGTTGTCGTTTTGCCCTGTCTATTGATTTCTTCTTTATGCTTAAGTATTTAATTCCATTCTTGTTAAAAAGGTACATGATAAAGGATTCTTGATTGCCCTTTACCCTACCTTTGCTCACAAACTTGATGTCCATCTCATTTACCATAAACCTTAAAAATCCATTGACCAATGCTATATTTTCCCTATGATGCTCCCCGATCCATTGTTGAAATTTCCATGAAATTTATAGACTCCACAGCCTAATGACTTGAATATTTCCTCATTCCATCTATTCTACTTGATCATCTTACCCAACCAAAAAAAAAAAAAAAAAAACCCTACACTTCACAACTATCGTAAAATCAAAACCCTAAAAGCAAACAAGTTCACATCCTTTGCATAAATAGAGAGAGCCCTCTGTGAGTCCAGGAAGGTGTTGTACCTATTGGTCAACATATTTATAAGGAAACTGGTCCTTTAAATCCAGTCGGAGCCACCATCCCAAACGGAAAAGGAGTTGTCTTAAGGTCCCGACCGGGTGGTTTTCCCCAATGTTTGAAGCAGAGATTTTCTAGGTTTGGCCGTAAGGCTAGGTCCTGTGACCTGGAAGATCGTGCCTGTTACCGTGTGCATTTTATCTCACCAATCTAACAAATCACGAGAGCCTAACATAATGGCGATCACAGTGGGACCTTCTGAGTCAATAACCATATAAGTATTCCTTAGGACTTCAGAAAACCTTATTACACAACATCTATTGATTTATCACCAAATCATAGCCTAAAAAAATTGGAAATCAAGGTGAGAGGCTTTTTGAGATTAGTGAAAATCTAAGCACTCCTTAAAACTTCAGAAAACCTTATCAAATCATAGAGAACTCAAAATGTTAGCCAAAGAGTAGAATCTGGTTGTTTTACCATCCTAGCAAAATGATGAATCAACTGTAGGACACTCATAGAAACCTTAGGGCTACATAAATGAACTCAGAAAACCCCAAAACATCCCTAGATTGGTTTTTTGTCAGTTATTGGTGGTGGACCATAAACGTACGTCCTTAAAACAGAAAAAAATATCCACCTGGCGACTCCACAAGCCCCCAGCAGGCCTTCTAACTTTACTAGTGTTCTTAGATTTCCTTAGGATTGTGTCAAATCAACCTTGAGAAGTTTACAAGCCTAGTCACACACTGTGTGAGTTTAGCAAACATTAAGAGAGGTTAGCTTTCTGAAAATAGTCATAAAATTTCAGCCTCTCTATACCTTAGGTTCAAAATTTGGCTTCATAAAGGATTAGTACCAGATCCCACCCGGACCCAAATCCTCCCACCATAGTTGATGACCCAGATAAGATTTTGTGGCAAACTTCTAAAACTAGAAACTCAACTACTGTTAGGACCATTCATAGAGCAAGCTCTGTCCCTGAACATCTTACAACCTTTAAAGACCCCCAATTTGACTTACAACATACAAGAAACCTTTTTAGAACCAAGCACAAAGTGGGATTGAGCAGATTGACCATGAGCCTTTAGATTTGCAACAGAGTTCAAGCAGAGAAGCCTCTCCTTCTACTCCTCCTGACTTTCAGCTTCTCCATCACTTTATCTCTTTTCATACCAAGTCTTCTCAAAATCAATTTGCTGGTCCAAGTACCTCTACAACCCCCATCCACACATCCACTGTTCAAAGCACTCCACTTCATCCTCCACCCCTCTCACAAACCCTCCCCTTGTAAATCATCCTTGGATCCCATTCACTCCCATCATGGCAGCATGGTATGCCCCCCTAGCACTGCCACAACCTTTGTTACCTTTGCCACATGATTACCAGTAAAAAAATCCCTCACTTTACTAGAGCTGAATCCATCATTTCCCAACAACAAGTAGATAGGATAAATGATGCCTTTGATTACATGGAAATAGAAGAGGAAACCATTAAAATGATGATATTTGCACAAAGCTTAGGAGGAGAAGCCAAAAAATGGTTCAAAAGCTTGACTCCTAACACCATACATGATCTCCCTTCCCTTTACTAGACATTTATAAACAAGTGAGAAATCAAGAAAAACCCTCTCCAAATCCTCTCAGAATATAGCAACCTTAAGAGAAATGTAGGGGAAAGCGTCCAAGACTATTATACCCAGTTCAATAGTGTTTACAATGCCCTCCCGCCAGACATGAAACCCCCACAAGGCTTAGCTTTAGCAAAATTTCTAGAAGGTTTAGATCCAGACATGGCCTATCAACTAAGAGAGAGAGGGCCCCTAACTCTAGAAGACATGCAAAAGGGAGCTATCAGTATAGAGGCCGACCTGATTGAAAAAAGGGCTAGGATGAGATTAGAAAAGAGAGTCACCTACAAAGATGAAACATTGGCCTCAACCTCCTCATCTGATTCAAAGATTGACAATTTAGTGAGGGTAATGGAAAGAATGATGGAAAGAATAGACTTGAGTGAAAAAACACCTCCTAGGGAAAACCAAGAAAATCCCCAGAACAGAAGTAGGAATCCAAACTTTAGAAGAGACCCTCCCCTAAATAGACCAAGAGACAATGACCAACAAATCAGGCCCCCTTTCCAAGACAATTATGTAGATGAAGAGGGAAGAGAATCTGAAGAACCTGTAGAAAATGATGTAAAATTGATAAGTTCTGATAATGAGGGTGATTCTTTTATCACTGAAGAAGAACAAGATTTATTTTCCTCAAATCAAACTGAAACAAATTATGAGGAATCTGAAGATTATCAATTGGGATTTGAAAATTCCATAATGGAAGTCCATAGGCAATATGACCTTAGGAGCAAAAAGAACCAAGAAAAATCCAAAAAAAACAAAGAAGACACTAATGTTAGGAAAACAACTGAAAACACGCCTAAGAAGACAACAAACAACACCGATACCATGGCTAAGAAAACTGATCCAAAAAAAGACAAAAATAGCCAACCAAGTGGTGACACAAGCTGCCCTAGTGCCTCTACTAGTGTCCCTAAGAAAACCCTTTTGTCCAAAGTCCCAAAACAAAATTAGCAAATTAAACTTGTAGAAAAAATTATGGCTGATAAGACTGATGTAAATATATCCAAAACACAAGTGCCTTTCAGTTTTGAGGGAGAGATTGCAAAAATCAAGATCACCATGCCTCTCACTGAACTGATTACCCAAGACACGTACAAGTCTCAAGTTTTAAAAATTTTGAACATGGGAAATGATACCAACACTCCAAACTTCACTGACTACAACACCCCTGTTTATTCCATTCATTCAGAACTTGACTCATTTACCCTATACAACAGAGATGACATCAATGAATAGGTAAATAGTATTGAAACAGATTCAGACATACCACAACAATTAAACCAGACATGAAATGAAAAACTCAACAGTCAAGACTTTAGCAGCCCTGGACAACAACATAATGGAGAATATGAATTAGAAACACTTTGGAACATCAACTATGATGGATCTTGTGGAAATGCTGGTTCAGGAGCTGGTGTCTGGATACATAACACAAATGAATACCATTCCTATAAAATAGATTTTAAATGCACTAACAACATTGTAGAATACGAGGCTCTCCTCCTTGGTTTACATTTTCTAAAAAACATAGGAGCTAAGAAAATCTCAGTCCAAAGAGATTCAGAATTGGTCATTAGGAAAATCAAAGGGGAGTATTCAGCCAAGAATCCTAGACTAAGAGAGTATAGGAATGCTACCCTAGACCTCCTAAATACCTTTGAGAAATATGAACTCACTTTCATCCCTAGAGCTCAAAACAACCTTGCCAATGAGCTTGCCTTTGCCACTAGCAATTGCCAAATACCCCATGAAAATGAACAAGTCACTGTCAAAGTAAAAAACTAGCCTACAGTACCTGACAACAAAGAATATTGGGAAGTATTTGAGGGTGATAAAAAAATTAATGATTTTCTACAATCTAAAAATGATTTTGCAATACCAGAACCAAGCCTAGGGCAGGAAGAAGATTTCTTTGCTGAAAGACAAGCCCACAAAATAGAGCTGTCCTCTACAATTGATATAAATATGCTTGAACATCCTGTCAAGGCAGAATTATTTGAAAATCTAGATCAAAGGGACCTTGAGGTTTGACAATGTAAAGATGACACATTACCAAGGGGCCTTACACCATTAGAAGAGCTTTTGTATTTTAATGATGTAGCTAAAAAACCAAAGATGGAGCCCACAGAGACTAATGTGGAAGAATATAACATAGGCAGCATGGAGGAACCCAAAATTACCAAGCCATCCAAAACTCTTCCTCTTCACATAAAACAAAAATATATTGAACTTTTCAAAGAGTTTAAATATGTGTTTGCATGGGGGTATAAAAACTTGAAATCATATGACACAAGCATTATTCAACATAAAATTCCTCTTAAGGAAAATCAGAAGCCTTTCAAACAAAAATTGAGGAGAATAAACCCTATATTACTACCTTTAGTTGAGAAAGAGATTAAAAATATCTATGATGCCGGGATCATAGTTCTCCTTAGGTACTCAGAATACAACATTATGGAGAAACAAGCCTTTGCCTTGATCAAAGCATTGAAAAATTTCCGAGTCTACATTTTTCACTCTCATATTATTTCTTTTGTTCCACACACAACTGTCAAAGACATTCTAAATTAGGGCCCTGATAGTAAAGGGGGTAAATGGATTGCTATTATCTTAGAATACGATTTAGAAATCAGGCCCACTAAACTAGTTAAAGGACAAGGACTAGCAAAACTCATGGCCAAATCAAATTTCCAAGCACTAGACATGAATATGGTTGATGCATTAGAGGAACAAGAAGAATTCATAGCTCCCCACATTGAAGAATCATTTCAGAAATCCTCTTCATATGCTGATATTCTATATGTACTTTTTTTATCTTAATGCTCCTCCTACCTTATCCAAGACAAAGGCTAGATTCTTGAAACAAAAAGCTTTAAAATTCTGCATTTTAGTTGGAACTTTTTATTGCAAGAATTCTGTTGGAATACTATTTAAATGTTTGCTTGAAGATGATGTAAATAAAATCATACATGAGCTGCATGAGGGAGAGTGTGGAGGTCATCTCTACTGGAAAACCACAACTAACAAAATCCTTAGAGATGGCTACTATTGGCCCACCCTTTTCCCTGACACTCACAAACTGGTTATGACTTGCCATAAGTGCCAAATTTTTGATGGCAAGAGATAAATTTTACCTTTTCCTTTGCATCCCATCAGTGTTGAAGCTCCTTTTCAACAATGGGGATTGGAATTCATTGGGGAAATCTACCCTTCTTCATCTACTCAACACAAGTGGATCCTTACTGCTACTGATTATTTCACCATGCGGATAGAGGCCATCCCTTCTAGGAATGCCACCGACTCAGTCATTATCAAATTCCTTGAGACCAACGTCTTGTCCCGATTCGGTTGTCCTAGAAATATCATTATAGATAATGTTTCTACCTTTAAATCCAAAAGAATCATTGACTTTTGCTATAAGTATCACATCACATTGGGGCGCTCCATAGCTTATTACCCTCAAGGTAACGGGCTAGCTGAGTCCTCCAACAAAAGCCTGGTGAACATTATCAAGAAGTTTCTGGAACAGAATAAAAAAGCATGGCATGGAAAACTAGTGCATGCACTATGGGATGATAGACTAACCACCAAGAAGTCAATTGGTATGTCTACCTATCAACTAGTGTATGGCACGGATGCAGTCCTCCTGACATATTTAGGAGTTCAAGTCATGAAGCTTCTTCAAGAAGTGCAATCAGAAGAAAATGACATGCAAAGAAGGCTGAACCAAACCATTCATTTGCAGAAGACAAGGGAAGAAGTTTACAACAAGACTCAAGAAGTGCAAGAAAACATAAAGATCTTTGACAGAAGAACTAAAGCCAACAATTTCCACATTGGAGACATAGTGATGAAATGGGATTCCAGGAGGGAGGACAAAGGTAAACATGGAAAATTTGAGAATTTATGGAAAGGTCCTTATCTCATTCATTCAGTTAGAGGTCATAATGCTTTCTTTTTAAAAGAATTGAATGGAGAAGAATTATTTGGAGGTCTTGTCAATGGCAGGATGCTCAAGCACTATTTCTGTCAAGAGTCCTAGTTTCAAAATTTCATTCATTGTACATAACATTACATGATGAGAGATCATAAAAACAAAAACACAAAAACATAGAAAGAAGGAAAAAATGGAAGATTTTAAAAAGAGGTACAACCCCATACCCAAAAAATAGTGATGCTGAAAGTGTGCAAGCCTAAATGCAACTACTTGATAATAAAGGATTCTTTTTCAGTCATCTAGCCTAATCATGGCTGAACATGTTTTAAATTTGTTGATGATAGGTTAGTGAAAGAGAATTTTTCAAAGCATCCAAACTTGACTTGTCAGTAATAATAGATTAGGAAGAAAAGATACTGGTTCTCCATGCTCAAATCTGAACCAAAGTGAAAGATGAGGAGACTTAACAAATGATCAATCACAACCCTCATGATTTCTAGTTTTGTTTGTACAAAAATATGTTGGAAATGTTGTCATTGATGGCAAAGGAGATGGCAAAGGAGGAACACCTAGAAACAGGGCAGAGAGAGCAGCATAGAATCAGAGAGAGGCAGAGAGAGCAACATAGAAGCAGAGAGAGACAAAGAGAGCAGCATAGAAGCAGAGAGATAGAAAAAGAGGCAGCAAGATGTAGAGAGGGTCGAGCAGCAGTAAAAGAAGCAAGGCAGCAAAAGAAGTCTATAGAGAATACAGAGAATACAGCCCAGGTTGCAGAGAATACAAAGAATACAGAGGATGCAGAGACAGAGAATACAAAGTATAGTGAAACAATCATGCACAAAGACAGAGAATACAAAGAGTACAGTGAAACAGTCATGCACAGAGACAAAGAATACAGAGAATATATTGGAAGGGTTTATATTCAATGGGGAGAGGCAGAAGCTACAAAGAAATGTATTCGAGGCAGAGCCGTTAACAAATCCACTGTGAAATGAAAACAAAAGATGTGGAACCATGCAGAACGAGCAGAACCGAAAGACAAAAGGAATAAATTGATAAATATACACTCTAATTATAATGCAGAGTTAATACACAAACTGCGCATGTAAACGAAATATGGAGGACAAATAAACATTGAAGCAGAATCATTAGAACCGGAACCCTAAGTCAAGAGTGGAACCTTGAATGAATAGTAAATCCGGAGTTGAAGAAACCAGATGTATCGCGCGGTTCATAAGCGGTAAAAGTTTTTGTGAAAAAAAACGTGAAATGGGTCTTCAGTCGACGCGTGGCAATAAGTGGTATTGGAATACTGTTTATATCGCGTAATTTTTGAGTGTTAACCCTCGGCCCAAAGAAAAACGCTATATTAGCTGTGTCCGTTCGATTGCCAAGGCTGGAAGATCTACGGTAATCACACTTGCGCGATGAACAAAGGTTAATTGAGGCGAAGCACTATGGGTCCGAGTCAAACATATGTTGAAAATTGAAACATAAATAAAAGTTTAAAGCTGCACCTTATTTCATATGAGGCTTACTCGTTATACATTCAAAGGGTGTTATAATGGTTTTAACGTTTGTTGACATATGTTATGTAAAACATGTTGTGGGACCTACATTCATTGCTACGGGGCCAAGTATTATGTGAAGTTCATTGTATTGTGTGTATTATAAAAGTTAATAAACAGGCGGAAGGTAAGTAACAATGCATTGTGGGCCCGAAGGTCGGTTTTAATTCAAGTCGTGGTATAATGTTTGAAAGGTCTTGTATATGTGCGAAGGTTGATATAAACTGTAATATTAATACAGTGTGGAGGAAGGTGGGCCCGAAAACAATTATATATGTTATCGCTTGGGTAATTCCAAAGGGTTTTGCTATAATGTATGACAGAGGAGGTAATATATGTCAATATAGTATTGTGAATATGAAATACCACAAAGGGTGCGCGTATAAATTTTTTATATGTGGATATAAGTTGCGGTGGGCCCAGTTGAATTATCGCGTTAATGGTTAGTTATTAACCGTTGAAGAAAATGTTGAATGCTTGATATGTATATATATATATAAATTGTGGACCCCGACTATGTTGCAGATTAACGAGAGGTAAGCCAAACCTTAGACATTGCATTATAGTACTATAACCAAGGCGAGTTAAATTAAATCTGGAGCACAAGGATAGGAGCAAATCATATGCATTGACATGGGTTTTCACTTGGGGAATTTTGAGGTCTAAAATGGGCCTCCTAAGGAAAATGTACAATCAAAATTCACTTTATGAGAACCAATCACATTTTAAGGGATGGCATCATCCTTAATGGTTGAGGTGGCATTGCTTGAGTTGAAGGTACTTATTTGTCACATTCTCAATGGTGGATAAAAAATCATGGTTAACCATGGTAGTGCTCTAAGTACTTTTAAAGTCAAAGTAAAGTACTCATAATAAATGTCATTTCACACTTTTTGAATAAAAATATATTATTGTCATTTCATATTTCTTGAAAGAAACAATGCATATCCCTATACATTTATTATATTATATTATTTTTATATAGTATATTAATTACATGTTATTATACAATTTAAATAATATACATTTTAATTAATAGCATATAATATAATTAAGAATTTATAAATTTGTATTTATATTTTATTTTAATTTATTTAAGTACAAAGGACAAATGCATTAGTTGTTCAATGACAATGACTTATTCTTCAAAAACTCATTCTTATTTATAGTCACATCAATACAATTTTTTAATTTAATTTTATTTTGGTACAACTTTTGAATTTAATTTAACTATGGTTACATGGATTGTGGTGCAAAAAGTGAATTGAAAATTCATAAATATTATTTTATTGGTTTAGCTATTATTTTATTATTTCCTTAGGAGGCCCATTTTAGACCTCAAAATTCCCCTAATGAATATAAGCTATGGGTTATTAATGTTTACAACATTTGATTGGAGAATACATATATATGGCGGCATATATATGTGTGTGTGTGTGTGCTATGATTGATATGAGTTGAATAGAGTTGTGGGCCCAAAATTCCCTGCGGATATATGCGACAACGTGTTGGTTTAACTAAGTCGAACAATGAACTTTAACCATTGAATATATGGGGCCAAGGGAAAGAATAAAGACCGGACCCGAAAAGTTATAGAGTGAGTAAATGATCCATTGGATCCGCTGAACTCAATCGCATCAGCAGAGAACGAGAGACACAAAGAGGCGAACAAATTGGAAATTGAGATTGCGACAGAGTGATTCAATCGCAACTGTCTGTTCCTAACTAATCATAGCCATTGGATCTATCACATCGGAGAATTCCAATCGCATCGGCGCAGTGAAAGTGCAAGTGAACAGTGAACCATTGCATCAGAGAAAAGCAGAACATCAGAACATACCATTGAAAGTTCCGATTGCGATCATCGCATTGGAACCATCGCAAAGGAAGCAATCGCATCGGAGCAAGGCAGCACAACGGAACAGGTTAATGAAGTTTGCGATTGCGATCAATCGCAATTGGAAATCTCTGGAGGAGACTCATCGCATTGGAGCATAAAACAAAGTTCGGATGGTGGGCCCGAAAGGGAATTTTATATGTTAAAAGGTATTTTATTATTACTCCGAGAGTTGATTTGCGTTATATAAAAAGGGCAGTTATATATATATATATATATATATATATATATATATATATATATATATAGACACACAGGAGTTACGCAATTGCTGTGAACAACAGAGCAAGTAGAGGCGAAAAAGACAGAGATAGTCACAGAAAATACAAACACACAGTGATCCAAAAATGAATGGATTGATTTGTAATCCATATTGTAACTGAATGTAAACGTTTTTTAATTGGTTTATATTGTTTGTGATGCACTGGAAAGTCTCCGTAGGAAAAAAAACTCCACTGTAAAACATAAATTTGTACAAATTGCTGTAGTTTTTCTGAATGAGCTGGACAAAGAAATGAGGGGGCATAAGGCGAAGAGTCAAGGCTATTCACTTCGACTTCCGTGTGGAATACGAAAATTTGTGAGGCAAACTGTATAAAATATATCACATTAATATGCAGAGATAGCTTAGAGAATGCAGAGAATGAAGAATTGAGGCAGAGAAGATAAGAAGAAGGAGGAGCAGAAAGAGATGCTGTGAAAAATCAGAGATGATATAAGACAGAATTGAAGACTGGAGGAAAGCAAAAAAGAAGGTACAAAACATAGCTGATATCCAAGGTAAATCAACAAATGTTTTCTTTTGATAGAATGAAGAAGTTGGAGCTTACCTATCAAGTTGTAGCTTGATAGATGTTAGTTGTAGCTGACTGAGGTTGGAGCCTCCTGTAGGTTGGTGCCTACAGAAAATTGATGGGAGTTGGAGATTCCTTGCAAGTTGTAGCTTGCAGAATTGAGGTTGGAGCCTCTTGTGGGTTGGTGCCTACAGAAAATCAGTGGTGAGAGGGAGTTGGAGCTTGCCTTTGCATCACAACAATAATAAGATGTGGTTTTCTCCCTTTATGGGTTTCCACTTATATCTGCTGTCTCTGTGTGTGATGCCTATGTGTTGATATGGTCTATTCAATTTTCTTAATACTTGCTGCTCTCATAATAATTTTGTTGTCATATTATCTTAACACTTGCTGCTCACATATTAAGATGGTTCACATATAAAGTTGATCATGAAATTAAGTTGTAAATAAGCTTAATGAAAAGTTTTAAAAGCTCATGAATGTGTTAAACTGATTCACCCCCCCCTCTCAGTTTAACTAAGGGGTCAACAATTCGTATCAGAGCAGGTTCATTTTGTATCAGTTTAACAACTGAAAGGAGATCCTAGGTCCCCAGGATGGATAGTTAAGAAGGAAGCTCAACTAATAAAACCCCTTTTTTCAGCAGTGCTAATTATTAGTTCTAGAAAATCAAAATGAGAGCATACATAATGTCTCTAGGAATAGAATTTTGGGCTGCTGTGGAATTTGGATATGCCCCAAAGGCAACTGACTCAGAGAAAGAAGCTAAACAAGACTTTGTAGCTAATGCGAAGGACATGAATGCAATCTTAAATGGATTGTGTGAGGCAGAATTTATCAAAGTAATGCATAGCAAGAATGCCAAAGAAATGTAGGATACACTAGAGAAAATCCATGAGGGAGACAAAAAGGTGAAGAAAACCAAACTTCAAGTCTATAGAGCCAAGTTTGAAAATTTAAAAATGAATGATGATGAAGACATTTCCAGATTCTTTTTAAGGGTTGCATAAATTGTGAATAACATGAAAGCTCTAGGAGAAACCATAAAAGAAGCTATAATTGTTCAAAAGATTCTGAGATCTCTTCCACCCAGCTTTAACCCCAAGGTTTTTTCCATAGAAGAAACAACTGATTGGGAAACCTTGACCATGAACCAGTTACTTAGAAATCTAATAGCCTATGAGATGAGACTGCCACAGAAGAAGTCAAATGTGAGGGAGGCAACCTTTAAGACAGAGAAGAAGAAAGAAGAAAAGGAAGATAGATGCTCTTGCTCTGATGAAGAAGAGGCCAAATTTGTCAGGAAATTGGATAGAGGCTCAGGTAAATATAAAGGTAAACTTCCATTTAAATGTTTTAACTATGGAAGATTTAGACACTATGCTGCTAAGTGTCCTCATAAGAAAACAAGGAATCAGTCTAAAGAATTAGAGAAAACTATATCAAAGAACTGGCAGAAAGGAAAGAAATTCAATAGAAAATATTTCTATGCTCAACAAGATAGCAGTGCATCTGAAGACTCAGATGAACCCTCAAGTGAAGAAGGAACCTATGAATTTATATTGATGGCCATAGAGGAGCATGAAGGACTCCTTCTAGAAGATGAGGAAGAAGGTGAAGTTGATCTTGAGGGGGAGCTAAGAAGTGCCCTAGAGGAAATATATAGACTCAAACTGAAGTGTAGAAAATAGAAAGACATTCAACTCAAATATGTAAGAGAAGAACAAAATTCAGAAGTCCTCATTCAACTGAAAGTAGAGCTTGAAGAATCCAAGAAGGTAGAAGACATCTTACTTAAGCAAATTAAGGATAAAATTCAGGTACAAGAGAAATTGGAAGAAGAAGTATTATGCTTGAGGAAGAAGTTAGAAAATGCCCAAAGGAAAGTGTCAATAAATTATTCTCAAATGAAAATCTCTGGTAAGTTGAATGAAATTCTAGATGCTCAAAGATCTCCTCTAGTAAAAACTGGGATAGGCTATGAAGGAGAATCAAGTAAAGGCAAAGAAAAGAAAACAAAAATATCATTTTAGTAAAAGCAGAAAGGATGATAAAGCAGCTCAGATGATTCCTCCAGAAGAAGAAACCTGCAATGAAGTTGACAGAAACCAGAAGGAAACTCTAATGACAAAGAATGAAATAAATAAATAGTCAACAGAAAAAGGCTCATATACTCCTGAGTATGTTAAATTTGGAAGCCATCAAAGGAGATTCTTCCCTCCTATAAAAAATGCCACCTGTTATGCCTGCCACAAGCTGGGACATATTGCTACATACTGTCATACAAGGAGAATTAATTCAAACCAGCAAAGGATGCAAACAGTGAAAATATTATCTCAAGAAAACAAATGGAGAAGACAACCTTTCATCAGGTATGCAAATTGTTTTTATGGATACTATTTTTACTGTAAGGAATTTTGCCATACAATCATAGAATGCAGAAAATATGGACAAAGAATGATGTTCAAAACCTCAAGGAGGTTTATGAATCATGGAGAGTCTACTCGTACTCATAATTCTACTAAAGATATGATCAAATGTCGTGTATGCAATAAAGGTGGACATATATCTTTAAAATATCCTCTCAGAGAATATGGTCCATCATCTCATAAAAGGTACCAAAAAAAAGAATGCTTGCAGTGGAAAAAGAAGGTAAATAAATGTGACCTGGCTCTAATAGCTCAAGGTCTGAAAATCCAATGGTATTTAGACAGTGGATGCTAAAAGCATATGACTGGAGATAGAAGCAAGTTTATAACCTTTGATGATAAGAAATCTAGAAATGTTACTTTTGACAATGATAAAGCAGGGAAAATCAAAGGAAAGGGCTCAGTCAATCTAGATAATGGCAGAGGAAAGGCCCAAGATGTACTATTTGTGGATGGGATGAAAGCAAATCTGCTGAGTGTCAGTCAAATGTGTGATAAAGGCTGTGAATTTCTATTTAGAGCTCAAGACTGTGAAGTAAGATCAAGCACCATAGGAAAGATCCTGATCAAAGGTGTTCGAACAGAAAGTCATGTCTATGTAGTGAAGGAAGAGAATGAAGCATGCTACCTTAGCAAACTTGAGGAGTCATGGTTATGGCATACAAGATTGGGACACCTTAACTTCGACCATATCATCAATCTGAATAAGAAGAAAGCAGTCAGAGATATGCCAGCAATAAAGAAGCCTTCTAATACCATATGTAAATCTTGCCAATTGGGAAAATAGACATGCACATCCTTTAAGACCAAAGAAGAGCTATCAACAAGTAGGCCACTTCAGCTTGTACACATGGACCTGTGTGGACCCTCAAGAACTAAAACACCAAGTAGAGAATCCTACTTCATGCTGATAATAGATGATTTTTCCAGAATGACATGGGTTGCATTTCTCAAATATAAATTGGAAGCACTTGAGAAGTTAAAGATATTCAAGGCATTGGCAGAAAATAAAACAGGGTGCAAGCTAAAGTGCATCAGATTAAACAGAGGAGGTGAATTCACAAACTATGATTTTGCAGACCTATGCAATGAACATGGAATAAAACAACAGTTTATAATTGTTGGGACACCTCAACAAAATGGAGTGGTAGAGAGACAAAATAGGTCTGTACAATAGATTTCCAGAGCCATAATGCAAGAAAGTAACATTCCCCAGACCTTATGGGCAGAAGCAGTACACACAGCTGTGCATATTCTTAACAAAGCTCATTTAAGACCAAACAGTGACAAGAATCCTTATGAACTATGGCATGGTAAACCAGCATCAATCAAGCACTTTAGAGTCTTTGGAAGCAAATGTTACATAAATAATAATGATGAAAATCTATGGAATTTTGTGCAAGAGCATATGAAGGAATATTTTTAGGATATGCATCCAAGAGTAAGGGTTACGGGTGCTATAACAAAACTCTTTGCAAAATTGTGGAAATCATTGATGTAAGATTTGATGAAGAACTACCAAATAAGAAAAGAAGTACAGGTTGTAGCAATCCTCCATAAGATCATGAAGAAGAGAACCAAGATGATGACGAAATAAGAAAGACAACAGAAGATACTGAACTGAACTCAAAAGGCCCCTCAAGATACACTTAAAAGAACCATCCAGAAGATCAAATCATTGGGGACAAGAGTGTAAGAGTCCAGACAAGAAGGTAGCTAACTAAATAGATAGAAGAGGTATACCTAGCTATGTTATAAAAAATAGAGCCAAAGAATTTTGAAGAAGCCAGCAAGGACAAATATTGGGTGAATTATATGAATGAAGAACTGGAACAAATTGAAAAGACGAATACTTGGGAATTAGTTCCAAGACCCACTGAGAAAAATGTCATAGGCTCAAAATGGGTATTCAAGAATAAGATGAATGAAAAAGGACAGGTAATCAGGAATAAAGCCAGATTTGTATGCAAGGGATATTCACAAATTGAAGGTCTTGATTATGATGAAACATTTTCCCCTATAGCCAGAATGGAAGCCATCAGAATATTTTTGGCCTTTGCATGCTACCATGACTTCAAGGTATATCAAATGGATGTGAAATATGCCTTCCTGAATGGAGATCTAGAAGAAGAAGTCTACATGGAACAATTTGAAGGATTCTCATTAACAGATAAATAATACTATGTGTGCAGACTAAAGAAGGCCCTATATGGGCTAAAACAAGCTCCTCGTGCATGGTATTCAAGGCTGACAAGTACTTGCAAAAATAAGGCTTTAAGAGAGGAGGAGTAGATAACAATCTATACATAAAGGCAAATGAAAATGAACTCCTGATTGTTGTAGTGTATATAGATGACATCATGTTTGGAAGCAACAAATATGAGTTAGCAAAAGGATTTGCTGAAGAAATGAAATCATAGTTTGAGATGTCTATGATTGGGGAGCTCACCTTCTACTTAGGACTTCAAGTTCAGCAAAAGAACACAGGTACATTCATCTCACAAGAAAAATACTTAAAAGAGATGTTGAAAAATTTTAAAATGGAAGATTGCAAACCTGTGTCAACTCGCATGATTACTGGATGCAAGCTATGTGCTGATCATGGATCTGCGGATATAGATCAAAGACATTACAGATCCATGATAGGGAGTCTGGTATACCTAACAGCTTATAGACCAGACATCATGTTGGCAGTATGACTCGTGGCAAGATATCAAGCAGCACCAAAACAAAATCACTTCCTAGCAGTCAAAAGAATATTCATATATCTACAAGGAACTGCACAGTATGGACTATGGTATCCAAAAGGAAATAGCTTTGCTTTGACAACATATACAGATGCAGATTGGGCCAGCTGTGTGGATGACAGGAAAAACACAAATGGAGGTGCATTCTATTTGGGAAAAGTCTGGTGGCATGGTTAAGAAAGAAAAAAACATCGATTTCTCTATCTATAATAGAAGCAGAATACATAGCAGTAGCATCATGTTGCACACAAGTCATGTGGATGAAATAAACCCTCCAATAAATGAAGGCAAGCATTGATGAACCTATCTCTATCAAATGTGATAATACAAGTTAAATAAGTATATCAAAAAATCCTGTACTTCATTCAAAAATTAAACACATCCCAATAAAGTACCATTTCCTCAGAGAACAAGTAGCATAGAAGGTAGTGAAGTTGGAATATGTGCCAACAAAAGAACAAACAACAGATATATTCACAAAAAATCTTGTTAGAGAACCATTCGAATTTATGAGAGACAAAATAGGGGTAGTATCTGCAGATGCTACTCACTGACATGAAGAGACAAAATCATTCCAGGGGGAGAATAGAAAATAAAACATCATTCCAGGGGGAGATCAGTCAACAAAGAGAGTCATCAAAGAGCCAAAGCAAGTGAGCAGTGCATGGAACACGTCCTCAAGATCAGAGTAAAATGGACAAGAGTTGAAAAAAATATTAGGCATGATCAAAGTTGAAGACAAGAGTAAAACAGACAAGAGTAAAATGGACAAAGAGTGCAACCCTTTTCCATTGATGTCAAAGGGGGAGGAAGACCTGGAGGAAGCACTGGATTACTGGTGGATGTGTTGCCATCAATGCCAAAGGGGGAGACTGTTGGAAATGTTGTCATTGATGGAAAAGGAGATGGAAAAGGAGGAACACCTAGCAACAGGGAAGAGAGAGCATAATAGAAGCAGAGAGAGGCAGAGAGAGCAGCATAGAAGCAGAGAGAGACAAAGAGAGCAGCATAGAATCAGAGAGATAGAAAAAGAGGCAGCAAGATGTAGAGAGGGTCGAGCAACATCAAAAGAAGCAAGGTAGAAAAATAAGTCTATAGAGAATACAGAGAATACAGCCCAGGTTGCACATAATACAAAGAATACATAGGATGCAGAGATAGAGAATACATAATACAGTGAAACAGTCATGCACAGAGACAGAGAATACAGAGAGTACAGTGAAACAGTCATGCACAAAGATAGAGAATAAAAAGACAGAGAATACAGAGAATATAATGGAAGGGTTTATATGTGATGGGGAGAGGCGGAAGCTACAAAGAAATGTATCCGAGGCAAAGCCGTTAACAAATCCACTGTGAAATGAAAATAGAAGATGTGGAACCATGCAGAATGAGCGGAACCAAAAGGAAAAAGGAATAAATTGATAAATATACACTCTAATTATAATGCAGGTTTAATACACAAACTGCACATGTAAACGAAATATGGAGGAAAAATAAACATTGAAGAGAAATCATTAGAACCGGAACCCTGAGTCAAGAGCGGAACCCTGAATGAATAGTAAATCCGGAGTTGAAGAAACCAGATGTATCGCACGGTTCATAAGCGGTAAAAAGTTTTTGTGAAAAAAACGTGATATGGGTCTTCAGTCGAAGCGTGGCAATAAGTGGTATTGGAATACCATTTATATCGCGTAATTTTTGAGTGTTAACCCTCGACCCAAAGAAAAACATGATATTAGCTGTGTATGTCCGATTGCCAAGGCTGGAAGATCTACGGTAATCACACTTGCGCGATGAACAAAGGTTAATTGAGGCAAAGCACTGTGGGTCCAAGTCGAACGTATGTTGAAAATTGAAACATAAATCAAAGTTTAAAGCCAAACCTTATTTCATATGAGGCTTACTCGTTATACATTCAAAGGGTATTATAATGGTTTTAACGTTTGTTGACATATCTTATGTAAAGCATGCTGTGGGACCTACATTCATTGCTGCGGGGCCAAGTATTATGCGAAGTTAAGTGTATTGTGTGTATTATAAAAGTTAACAAAAAGGCGGAAGGTAATTAACAATGCATTGTGGGCCCAAAGGTCGGTTTTAATTCAAGTCGTGGTATAATGTTTGAAAGGTGTTGTATTCACGCCAAGGTTGATATAAACTATAATATTAATACAGTGTGGAGGAAGGTGGGCCCGAAAACGATTATATATGTTTTCACTTGGGTAATTCCAAAGGGTTTTGCTATAATGTATGATGGAGGAGGTAATATATGTCAATATAGTATTGTGAATATGAAATACCACAAAGGGTGCGCGTATAAAGTTTGTATATGTGGATATAAGTTGCGGTGGGCCCAGTTGAATTATCGCATTAATGGTTAGTTATTAACCATTGAAGAAAATGTTGAATGGTTGATATGTATATATATATATAAATTGTAGACCCTGATTATGTTGCGGATTAACGAGAGGTAAGCCAAACCTTAGACATTTCATTATAGTACTATAACCAAGGCGAGTTAAATTAAATCTGGAGCACAAGGATAGGAGCAAAGCATATGCATTGACATGGGTTTTAATATAAGCTACGGGTTATTAATGTTTACAACATTTTATTGGGGAATACATATATATGGTGTCATATATATATATATATATATATATGTGTTATGATTGATATGATTTGAATAGAGTTGTGGGCCCAAAATTCCCTGCGGATATATGTAACAACGTGTTGGTTTAACTAAGTCGAACAATGAACTTTAACCATTGAATACGTGGGGCCAAGGGAAAGAATAAAGATCAGCAGAGAACAAGAGACGCAGAGAGGCGAAAAAATTGGAAATTTCGATTACAATCGAGCGATTCAATCACAACCATCCGTTCCTAACTAATCATAGCCATTGGATCTATTGCATCGAAGAATTCCAATCGCATCGGCGCAGTGAAAGTGCAAGTGAACAGTGAACCATCGCATCGGAGAAAGCAGAACATCAGAACATACCATTGAAAGTTCCGATTGCGATCATCGCATCAGAACCATCACAAAGGAAGAAACCACATCGGAGCAAGGCAGCACAACAGAACAGGTTAATGAATTTTGCGATTGTGATCAATCGCCATCGGAAATCTCTGGAGGAGACTCATCGCATCGGAGCATAAAACAAAGTTTGGATGGTGGGCCCGAAAGGGCATTTAATATGTTAAAAGGTCTTTTATTATTACTTTGAGAGTTGATTTTCTTTATATAAAAATGGCAGTTATATATATATATATATATACACAGGAGTTACGCAATTGCTGTGAACAATAGAGCAAGCAGAGACGAAAAAGACAGAGACAGTCACAAAAAAGAAAAACACACGGTGATCCAAAACTGAATGGATTGATTTGTAGTCCATATTGTAACTGAATGTAAACATTTTTTAATTGGTTTATATTGTTTGTGATGCACTGGAAAGTATCCGTAGGAAACAAAACTCCACTGTAAAACAGAAATTTGTACAAATTGCTGTAGTTTTTCTGAATGAGCTGGACAAAGAAATGAGGGGGCAAAAGGCGAAGAGTCAGGGCTATTCACTTCGAATTCCCTGTGGAATACGAACATTTGTGAGGCAAAATGTATAAAAGATATTGCATTAATATGCAGAGAGAGGTTAGAGAATGCAGAGAATGAAGAATTGAGGTAGAGAAGATAAGAAGAAGGAGGAGCAGAAAGAGATGTTGTGAAAAATCAGAGATGATATAAGACAGAATTGAAGATGGGAGGACAACACAAAAGAAGGTACAAAACAGAGCTGATATCCAAGGTAAATCAACAAATGTTTTCTTTTGATAGAATGAGGAAGTTGGAGCTTCCCTATCAAGTTGTAGCTTGATAGATGTCAGTTGTAGCTGAATGAGTTTGAAGCCTCCTGTAGGTTGGTGCCTGTAGAAAATTGATGGGAGTTGGAGCTTCCTTGCAAGTTGTAGCTTGCGTAATTGAGGTTGGAGCCTCCCGTGGGTTGGTGCCTAAAGAAAATTAGTGGTTAGAGGGAGTTGGATCTTGCCTTTGCATCACAACAATAATAAGATGTGGTTTTCTCCCTTTACGGGTTTCCACTTATATCTGTTATCTTTGTGTGTGATGCCTATGTGTTGATATGGTCTATTCAATCTTCTTAATACTTGCTGCTCTCATAATAAGTTTGTTGTCATATTATCTTAACATTTGCTTCTCACATATTAATATGGTTCACATATAAAGTTGATCATGAAATTAAGTTGTAAATAAGCTTAATGAAAATTTTTAAAAGCTCATGAATGTGTTAAACTGATTCACCCCCCCCCCCCCCCCCCCCCCTCTCAGTTTAACTAAGGGGTAAACAAAATAATGTTTGTGTGTAGATTGTCCTAATGCCACAACCCATGGTGAATCAGATTTCCTAATCCTGGTTCAAACCATGTTTTCAATTTCATGTCAATAGCTTAGAGAATGAAGTCTGTCATACATCTTAATATTGACAGTAAGTTAGTCTAGGAAGAGAATAAAAAGAGTTCAGTAGCATAATCTGAACTCTTGGAAGTAATAAGGGTAGAAGTAGATAGTTTGTTTTTTTAAGGGTTTGCCAGTTCAAGTGCACCGAAGGAAGAAAAAATGCTAGGCCAAGTAAGATGGGCAGGTAGAGATGAAGTTGAAGTAATTATATTTTTCAGATTCTTGAGATCATAACTTCAAAAGAAACATCAGCAAATGAAAAGAAGAAAATTTTCCAAATGGATGAGGCACTGGTCTTCATAAACCTAGAGATCTGAAATGATGGACACTTCCTGAAAAGGATCTGCCCTCCCCAATTGAAGCCACTGTTAGTCATCAATAATTTTTGCTATTTTTTAGATGACTCAATGCTTGTCCTAGATTTCTGAAAACAAAATTCATGAATGTTGTGAGTTTTAGAAATCTCACTGCCTTCATTATCCTTAGGATACAATTTTCACTATCTCATTACTCTGTTGTTCCCTGATTCGCCTACCACTCCTAAAAACTCTCTCATGGACTTATGACACTCATCTTTGTCCCATTTTCATACCCATAACCTCAATAATATATTTTTCATATACCCTTCAACTTTCCATCTAAGTTTTCCAAACAGCTTACCTTCTCTCATGTTCATCAAATTCCTCAAGCATTGATGGTCTTAAAGGCTACCTCTATAGGCTCTTTGAATAAATAAAGTACATTTGGTTTTGGATCCTCAATACACCTATATGTCAAAAAATTTCTTTTTCATACTTGGAAATCGTAAGCCATTTATTTCAGTCAAAGAGCCTCCCACTAGGTCACTAGGGTTTCATAGGTTGTAGGGTTGTATTTAATGTTCTAAACCAGTGTTTTTAATGTGCCAAGAAGGTGAATCAAATGGAAAAGAAAGGAAACATCTGTTGTTACCAAAACATATCAGAAAAACCTTCAAGGAAGACCTCCTTAGTCAAATTCAAAATTTGCAAAGAATAACTGTCCATGATTGACATTTCTACAGGAATGTCGAGTTAACTATCAACAGAGAAATTGGTAAGGTAAGAGGCCTTCTTTTCATTAAAGGTACACACAAGCTAATGGAAAAGTAAGCAGCCTATTTTTAGGGAAAATCAAGATTTCTAGGATTTATTGGACCAACAGTGTGCCAAGCAAGGAGTCAAGACAACAAAACACAAGGGCAAAGGCACACTAGCACAACCAAGCATAATTTGAAGATTTTAGAAGTTATAAATGAAGAAGGGAAAAAGGTGAGATGAACTGGACAGAAATGAATGAACTTGAAAGGGCTATAGAGAACTTAGAAGACAACACTAATTATTCTTTTTTAACAGCCCTAAAACCTAAAGTTTTGGGAGGATAGGAAAAGAGGGTGAAATAAAGACTATGAGCCTCCATGATGAAAATAGGCAAAAGGTTTGGGATAGATTTCATAAGGTGACTTCCATGGTTTGCCAAGGTAACAATGCTTCACTGCCTCAAAGGGAAAGAATGCAAAGAGTATTAGTGTGAGGGAGATCAAGTTTTCAAGTGCAGTCAACTGCTATCAAATGGTCAAAGGAATCAAAGCATAGGTTTGATGTTCAAAATGGGATACCAAACTGATCTTGAGGTCACTGTCATGAAAGTGTCAAACACCAGAAAATCAGACAACGCTAAAAACCAGCATGCCATAGGCACCTGCAAAGAAAAAATATGCGTAAGTGTGAAAACCATTTGATTGGTCAAAACTAATTGTATCATGCCTGAAAATAATAAGAAATATGAAAACAGGTTTCTCAGTCATCGATCAAGAAAAGGGAAGTTTGATCTCTAAGGCAAGGACAAAGATATTTTTTAAAGGGGTGCTGCCACTATGCAATGGCCTAAAAAATTGTAAAAATAATCAAAAGACAGAAACAAACCAAAACACAGTGAAATCTGGTGATTCAAACAACCATCTACCAAAACAAGTTTTGAAGGCATCCATAGGCCAAAGGAAGTCAGAGTTCACCCTGTCAGAAAGCTGAAGAGCAATAAAGAAAATGATCAGGAGGACAAGGTACCCTTTTTGTGTTTTAAGTCACCCACTGCAAAAGGAAAAAAGAATATCAGTGAAATAATAGAAAGGTTAAGAAACATTACAAAATGGGTTTGGCTAAGATAAATTGTTTGCTTAAAACTATAAAGGGTCAATTCACTTTTCACTTAGCTAATTATGTGTTGAGGAGAGCAAAAAAACCTTTCAAGGAAGAAATTCTAAGTTTTTGGTCAATTTTTGGGCCAAGTTACCGGCGTTGCGCTCAGAACCCGGCACTGCGCTCACAGGACCTAGCGCTGCGCGTATAGGGGTCTTCACAGTGCATTTTTTGCACTGCGCTGCATGTATAGCGTGAGGCGTTGCGTGTCTAGCCCGACACTGCGCTCAGGCAGACCAGACACACACAGGGGCACAATGGTGCACCCAGGGGCCAACAGGCCTACACGAGATGTGTAGCGTTGCACCCAGAGCACCCGACTCGCTCATTTTCTTCTAGTGTGGCGTCCAGAGGGAGACTCGACAGGTTTTTTCTTGCCCGACGCTGCACCGAGAGGCCAGAAGGCCTATATGAGGCATGCAGCGCTGCACGTACAGGGCTCGACTCACCCAGTTTCCTGCTCGGTGCTACGCTTATGCAGAAAATCATCCAAATTACAAAAAATTTTGCCAGAGGCTGAAGGAAGGCACCTCCACATTGCCTTCAAGACCTATAGGCAAGGTTAAATTGATGAGAAAGGAATTAGCAATGAACAGTCAAGTGAAAGTGAGGGAAAATATGACCATGAGTCCAAGCCCAAATGGGGATGAAGGTGAATGATGAATTAAGTCAACAAGAGGCAGGAAACATAAAAGCATAGGAGGTTATTGGCAGTGAAGACAATGATGAAATTAACAGTAAGAATGGGTCAAGCCAAGGTGAGCAAGAAATCAGAGATAAGGTAGAAGGCATAGAGGTTGATGATGAAAAAGAGGTAAATGATAAAGAAAGCAGCAACCACATTGAGAATGATGAAGGTGAATATGGGAAGGACAATGTGGGCACAAATGGGGCAGGTAACCAACAAACAGAGGATGATCTTACAGAAAATAAAGAACAAACTAAGAGCCCTAGAGACAGTCAAAGAAATGAAAATATTGGTCAAAACAGAGATAAAAGAAAATATGAAGAGGGCTGTTCAAATGAAGAAGATGAGCACAAACATATGAAGAAGATAAAAAGAGACCTTGGCCTACACACTAAGCCTTGAAAAACAAACTCACTAGTGCCAAGCTCAAAGAGGTCCTCATTGAAATTCAAAACACTAAAAAGAGGAAAAGACTAATTAAACCTTGAAATCTTGCCTCAAGATTTTCTACAAGCTTCTTAAATCCCATGAGGGAGACATCCACCAAGTTTGAGAGAATTTCGACAATTTTTGGTTTTTTTGTGAATTTGGAGGCCTCTAAGCGCAACACCCCTGGCGCTATGATTTTTCCTTAGGCATCATAAGAGGGCGAAATTTACCTTTTTGGATTTCTCATGCCTAGTACACTATCCTCACCAAACTTTAGAGCATTTGGAGCATTTTTGACACCCCAAAAGGTCAAAAAACACCTAATTTTCTACCATTCTACCTCATTTTCAGGCTTGGTGTTGTGCTCAGAGCAGTGTTGGGAAAATTTCCTTTTGGACTAGTTACAGGAGCTCAATCAAAAAACCTCTGGTAGATTTGGAAAGTAGACTCAACCAGATTTCCCATGGGCCATCATGAGGCAAATTTCAACATCGGGAAGGCCACCAAAACTTGGCTGCAAGTGGACCAATTTTCTGCCTGTGAGGGCGCTGTGCTTATAGACAACATTGTGTGTTTTTGGCCAAAAGTCAACAAAACACTCTCATTTATTGCAAAATGATATTTTGATGTTTTTTGAGGCAAATCACTCTAGAATTAGGTTCTAGAAGTTATTTTGGCATTTATTCCTTGGGATATTTTGTGCCTTGGGCCTTGCATGGTCTCTTGGGCATTTATGACATTTATGAGTGATTTTGACATTTTCTAACCTTATCTAGGGTTTCTTCCCTCCCTTACTAGATAAGTAGAGCATGAGGGTTTTCATTGTAAAGGTTGGAATTTGATGAGTCTTTGGAGCAATACATAGTCTTTTGGAGGTTGAAGAGAAAGTTGGTGTTGTGGAGCTTGTGAATGGCTTGTTTTGCTTGTTGATGGAGAAGGCTTGCTTGCAGGATCCCTGAGCTTGGTTAATGGTGAAGTGCTTCTATTCAGTTATTGTTTTCTCATGCTTCATTATGTTTCCATATTTCTATGTTTCAATAGAACAAAGGATTTAGACTAAGAAATGTTCTTCAAAGGCACCTTAGCTCTGTTTGTTCTTCATTGCCTCTATGTTTTCTTCTGCTAGGACATTGTAGAGAATTATTACTTTCTCCCTAGACCCCCTAATATTTTTTTATCTCATGAATGGTTTAATACAATAGATATATTAGATTTTTTATGGTAAGCCCTTCTTGTTTGATATCACTAAAACACTGTTTTGAGGTCTCTCTTTGAAGTACCACTCCTTAGGTTTGCCAAAGAGGCTATGTTTCGATCATGCCCTTTGTCCATGCTTGAAAAATTGTTTCAAAGATCTTCCTAGCTATGATAAATTATGTTTAGGCGTTCCCTCTTCTTTGATTAAATTTATATGTGTATCTTGAATGTTTTCTAACCTTAAGGGTGAAATCTCTAGAAGTTAAATGAGTTTCTCGCCTTCTATATTTCATTGGAATGTTTGTCTTGAATGCTTATTTGCTTAAGTTGAATCAAAGAGTTACTGGTTTTCCCTGTCTATTGATTGCTTCTTTATGCTTAAGTATTTAATTCCCTTCTTGTTAAAAAGGTACATGATAAAGGATTCTTGATTTCCCTTTACCCTACCTTTGTTCACAAACTTGATGTCCATCTCATTTACCATAAATCTTGAAAATCCATTGACTAATGCTAGATTTTCCCTCTGATGCTCCCCGATCCATTGTTGAACTTTCCATGAATTTTATAGACTTCATAACCCAATGAATTGAAGATTTCCTCATTCCATTTATTCTACTTGATCATCTTACCCACCAAAACAAAAAAACAAACCTTACACTTCACAACTAGCCTAAAATCAAAACCCTAGAAGAAAACAAGTTCACATCCTTTGCACAAATAGAGTGAGCCCTCTCTGAGTCCAGGAAGGCTAGGTCCTAGGACTCCAAAGACTGGTCTGATGTTACCCTATGCATTTGATCTCACCAATCTAACAAATCATGGGAACCTAACAAATTAAACATGGTGGATGGTAGGGAAGTGATGATAGGTGCAACCATGGAAGGTGACGTAGAACTTGAGGACTGAAATTCTAAAAAAGTAGGAAACACAGTTGAAGCAGTTGTGAGAGTTGAATTACTCGATTGAAGCCTTTTAACCTTGTTTCCAGCTCTACTAGTATGGGTGTTAGCTACAACTGAGACACTCTGCTCAGTGTCTCATCCGGTGTCTCCCCTGGTAGTGCTCTTGGCAGCATGCCATTGAACGAGTAGTGATGGATTCTGATTCTGATCTCTGTTCCCACCCCCAACTAGGAACAAAATTCGGTGTGTAATTCCTTTTCTTCAACTTGAAACTTTGACGATCTCATTTTAAACGTTGTTTCATCCACGCAAGTGGGCCTGATGTATGTCTGATTGTGAGTGACCCTGAACCATATTTAAGAAGAATATCTGTCCAGTAGACTCCTCAGAACCCTTTGCTACCTTGCAACTATATCCACCATCTTCCTGTACCAGAATGTGAATGCCTCTTCATTTACCTCCTTTGTGCTGGGGTCTCCTGAGATTTTCCAAGGCGTAAACTTCATCGCCATCGGCTGATCACTTGTGATTTCCATGAGATTTCTCACCCTCGGGTGAGTCCATTTCCACATTGAAAACACCATGATGAGGTAGCCGTAAATGAATCCAGTGGATCTTTTGTAGTTATCTTCGCAGGCTTCGAACAGTTCATTTAGCAAAAACGTACACCAGTTCAGCTGGGTTCCCTAGAGGCAGTGTTCCGCAACTAAAATGGTGTCGAGGGTACATTCGCCCTTCGTGTAGTGCCTCATTTTCTTGCCTTCAATCAGGTAACAGGAAAATTTAACTGCTGGGCTGTTTATAAGGTCTATCTTCGCCCCCTTCCCTCCTCTTTTAATTTCATATTTATTATAGTAATCACAATCTCTTGCCTTCTTTTCTCTCTTGGAGACGTTCTGGAATGTCGTGGAGACATCCCTTCCTTCTGCTAATAATCCCATTATCCTGTGAATATCTTTTGCATGTATCGGTATTTCCCTCCCTAGCCATAGTGACCCGTTCTGAAGTCTGCTCAGTAGGAATTTAGTACACTGCATTGCTGCTCCTCTAGTTCCAAACATTGGGAGGTTCTTGAGGTTTAGTATTATCGACCTCTGGATACCTCTGAACTCTAGATTCAGTCTTGTTGCTTCCTCTCCTCCTTTCATAGCGTAATTCTATATGTAGACCTGCCTCTTTATAGCTAGAAACTGGTAGGAATATGTGAAATCTGTGTCGATCAGTGACGCATTGTCATACTTTCCCAATAGATATTAAATTTTCTGAATTCTCTCGTCGATCTCAGGCTCGACGACTGTTGGTGCTACCCTGGTCATCTTTGATCTTCTTTTGTACACTTGAAGTGCTACCCCTGCTCTTTCTCTGTAAATTCCTGCTACTGGATTCTCTCTTTGGACTTCTTCTAATGAGATTTCGCTTACTGTTGTTGCTGTTTCTTGTTTTAACTCAGAATTCTTCGGCATTCTCTTGCTTTTTTATTTCATGTGGGTTAATTAATGTAACTGGCATGAATGAGGTTGATAAGACCCCATAAATAATTAATTTTTCTGCCTCCCCCGTAGCTATAATCATGTGATTATTTACCGCGATGAGGTGTGTTCTGACATGGCTGACTGTGACTTCGAGATTTGGGTAGAGGTGATGAGTAATGATTATGGCCTTATATGGAAAATTTATTATGGTATGGATGTTACTAATTATGGAAGTTAATTCTCAAATCTGGGTAATCCTATGGACTAACATCAGTATGATGGGTCATTATGACGGAATGATGTTTGACACATTTGGCTTTCTAACATGGATGACACACTGGACACTACCCTCCCCCCGACCATAATCGGTTGCGATGCGGTCTCCGCATTGCAATAGTGAGTTTCCTCTTGTTATTGCAATTTGCGCTTTATTGTGATTTATATCTATTCTCTTCTCAGGTGCAAGGGAGTTATCGACTCTACCTATCTCTATTATACCCTACTGACTCCTCTCAGTTGCGAGAGTTATTTGAAAATGAAATAGTGAAACTTACTCGTGATAAGGCTTCAGGAGTGCGCCATTCACTCATCCTGGTAATACTTGGCCGTCTAGTTGTGCTAACCGAACTGCTCCTGAATCTTGAATTTCAATTACATGGTATGGTCCCATCCAATTAATTCTGAGCTTACCTGGGAACTTTTGGAACTTACTGTCACACAATAAAACTTTTCCTCTGACTGTAAATGTTTTATGTTTGATATGACGGTCATGCCAAGCTTTCTGTCTATCTTTTTGGACTGCTTGATGGAATTTTTCCAAAAACCTATCCTCTTCAAGTTATTGTAGCTCATGTAGGCTCTCCTTTATTGAGTTTTCCTCTATTAAATGTAGTGTTTAAGCGATTAACAGACCCGGTATGATAAATTCAGTAGGTACCACCACTTCCCTCCCATACACCAGCTATAAAGAAGTCTGGTTGTGCAGTATTTTCATAGTTGTCCTGTACGCCCATAATGTTGCTGGTATGAACTCGTCCCAGTCATATCGATTAGCGTTGCAAATCTTTGTTAGTCCCTTTTCTAGAATCTTATTAAATGCTTCAACTATTCCATTTGCCTGAGGATGGTATGAATTTCTCTTATGATGTTGTACCATAAAATTTTATAACAGATATTTGATTGTTGTATTGATGAAGTGTGTACCTTGATCACTGGTTATACTTCTGGGCAGCCAAATCTACTAATGATATTTTCAAAAATGAACCAGGCTGCTATTTCTGCCATGAAATCCTTCACTGGTACTGCTTCTGCCCATCTGGTAAGATAATCTGTTACTGTAATTATGTACCTTGCCTGTGAATGTATTGCGGCAGGTGTGATTGGTCCTATAAAATCAACAACTCACTTCTCAAATGGCTGCAATGCTCTTACTTGTTGAAGTGGTAGCTCATCTCTGTGTGATGGACATCCCGTTCTTTGGCAGACGTCACATTTATTTACAAATGTTTTACTGTCCTTGTGTACTATGGGTCACCATAACCCTGCTTGTAATATCTTTCTTGCGGTGGGTTTTACGCCAATGTGACCCCTCGTAACTCCACAATGACACTCCCATAGTATAATATCCCTTTCATGGTCCATGACACATCTCCACAAGACTTGGTCTAATCCCATATTATAAAGTTGTCCTGCTATTAGCTGATATTCAGTTTCCTTTACAACAAGATTTCTTCTCTGAGTAGTTGTATATTTAGTTGGGCATTGTCCTGTTGCCAAATAGATTGCTATCTGATATAAATAGTCCGGGATGGCTTCTACTATAAAGAGATCAATGTCTGGCAGTTGGTCATCTACGTACCCTACATTTTATCCATTTTCTAGTCTTGATAAATGGTCAGGACCCACATTTAGTCTTCTCGGTTTCACTATCACTTCAAAGGTGAACTCCTGGAATAGTAGGAGCGATATACAGATCCTTCCTTCAAGGACCAACTTGTTAACTAGGTAGTTCAATGCTAAATGGTCCATGAAGAATTTGAATGTACCTCATAATAGGTAATGGCGAAACTTCTGAAGGGAATACACCATTTCTAAAGCTTCCTGTTTTGTTGTTGTGTAGTTCCTTTCAGTCGTCGATAACTTCCTGCTTGTAAAGTAAACTAGGTGATCAACTGAAGTTTCTCTTGGTTGAGCCAGAACTACTCCTAATGCAATTGTTGGAGGCATCAATATGGATGTGGAACTTCTTGTCCCAATTAGGATGAACTAATATGGGTGCACTTGCTAATTTTTCTTTAAGTTTATTGAGGGCAGTAGTACACTCGTTTGTCCAAATGAATTGCTCCGATTTTTGCAACAATTTTTCCAATGGGGTTGTTATATTTGCATAGTTGCAGATGAATATTCTGTAGTACCCGATATGGCCTAGAAGTGACCTCAACTGTTTCACGGTTTTTGGTGCCTCTATGTTAATTATAACTGCCACTTTTGTTAGATCCACGCAAACACCCTGTTTACAAACAACATGTTCTAGCAACATCCCAAAAGGTACTGCAAAGATGCACTTCTTAAGATTGAGTGAAATCTGGAGTTGTCTACATTTATCGAACATTATCCTTAATAAGGTTGCATCATTCTTCAAAAGGGTGTAAACTGTCTAGTCATCCATATAAACCTCAAGGAATTTGTGGATATATTCTCGAAATGTTTCTATCACGATCCGTGAAAATACTGCCGATGCATTTTTCAGCCCAAAGGGAATTACATGATATTCAAATGAGCCCCATTTAGTTGTGAATGCTGTTTTCTTCTTATCTTCTTCAACTATCCTCACTTGATGGTATCCTGAAAATCCATTTGTAAATGAATAAGCTTAATTTCCTGCCACATTGTCGAGCACCTCATCACTAAACGAAGTGGGGAATGGATCATGTATGCATGCCTTGTTGAGGCTCCTGTAGTCAACACATAATCGAATCTCAAACTTTTCCTTTTTACTTTGTATAACTATAGGACTTACCGACTCTGCTTCTTCCACTGGAAAAATCAACCCTGCTTTCAGCATTTTATCTATCTTTGCCTTGATTTTCCCTTTTACTCTTGGATTCAGAAGATAAGGTTTGTGCTTTACTAGTCTTGCGTCGGGCTTCAATATTATATGCATTTCCCCCATGTCTCCTTTTATTCCTTTTAGCTCCATTACTGAGGATGGGAATAAGTCTTCATATTCCCGTAGAAGATTAAATATCTCCTTAGTCATTTCTGCATCCCAGTAGTCGCCAATTGACGCAATCTTGGGTTTTTCCAGGGTTCCGATGTTCAATTTTTTGTCCTTCAATGGTAGTAGATGGATTCCCTCTGTTGTAGGTTCTTCTTGTATATCCCACTCTCCTTCTTTTTCTTCAAAATATAAGTGTCTAAGATTTTCTAGATCATCGTCATCCATTTCACTGTTTATCTTTTTTCATTACTAAATGTTTGATACTCTGTTTCGAGAGTAGTTTTTCTTAATCTTCCTGAATCTCTGGAACGAATAGTACTCTTTTGATGGCCTATAGTGCCTATGTGACTAGTTTTGTTTCTCCTTCAAAAGAAAAGTATTGTGTAAACTTATCTGCCACTAATTTCCAGGTTCCAGTTCTTGTTTTGTTCTCTTCAGTTAAGTACCAAGTTTGTGGAACTGGATCTAGTGAATGTATAAAATTGTGCATCCACAGATATTCCGGGTACCCTAATTTCTTCCAGTAGCACTCAAAATTTTGTAAATTTTTAATGGGATCAGAATCCCCTTGGTACTTTTCATTGAATTATGGTCCTTCATCTTCTTTGAATATGGCTCTTAATGCTGCTGCAACATCCTCCCATCACAACAGTGAGTTGCGATGATTGCTCCACCATCTTGCTGACGTTTATTGTAAAGCCACATCCATGAGCAAGACTCTATGTTCCATTGGTACTTTATCCTCTATTCTTGCAATAAATGTATTTACAACATTCATATTTGATAAATTCGGATATCCTCTTACCTTAGTTCCAATCCAATTGACTCTTTAGATGTTAGCACATCTTCTTGTATTGGTCTTGTATCCTCCCTGTTGCCAATCATCCCAGGCTATTTTGAGCCCAAGTCTAAGCTCTGAACACTTCTCCAACTTACAGTTCATCCAGTTGTTGGGTTGACGTAGTCTTCTCTTTTCCCTGACGTCATCTCGTAAAGATGATCGAGAAGTTGAGCATATTCTCTGTTGTCAACAATTTCTGTATATTGGGGTCCTTGATAAGGGTCAAGTGGCAGAGTGACCCTGACTTCCCATATTCAAATATCATTAGTTCCTTTTTCAAGTTGATCACTGCATAGTTCTCAAAATCCCAATCTATCCCCAATAATGCCGGATAGGGATCCTTATCCCCCACAATGTCTATCACTTCAAAGTCTGTGTATGTCTTTACCCCCACAACATCGACTTCAACTTATTCCAGTCTACCTATGGGCACAATGCAGTATTGATTTTACATGTGGAGCTGGATTTGTTAGTATGTCAACTTTGGTCTCCCCAATGCTTCCCATGTATTTCTTGGTAGAATGCGGACATATGACCCTAGGTCAAGCATGGTATCTTTAATTTGGAATCCCGCGACTTGAGTATTTACGTGGAATTTATTTCTTGTTCTTCTCTTATTTCTTTTGATTCTCTGTATATATTTCTAGGTTGAGTCATTTGAATCCTCTAGTTCTGCGTTTTCCTGCACCACCATCTCCAGATTTTGTTTCAGTTGTTCCAACATTGGTGCATTGGTTACAATTTTAAAAAATAGTCAGAACCATTCTTCAATCATTTTAATTGTATGGTTCTGCTTCTCTTTTTCTACAGTCGGCTGTGTTAACTCGATGCCTTTTCTCCCCCCGAGTTGGGAAAATGTTTCCACTGCCTCTTTAAAATATTGTTTCTGTCTATCTGGCCTGGAAATTGGCTTTGGAGATGTTGGCTTTATCAACTTTATCAGGTCTATATTCTGTGCATCCTCCCCTATTCTGTTTCCTCCCCGTGTTACTATGGCTAGATTTTGCATAGCCCAAGCCTCTACTATTCTTGGTTCTGCATTCACCAAATGTGCTCCTCTCTGTCTAGCTCTTGCTTCCCATCTCTTAATTAATTCTGGATAGTCTTCAGTTGCATGTGTATTGACTCTGCACTAAGAGCACCATGGCCTTCTGGGTAGTGGACATTCCCTTGCCACGTGGCATTCTTAGTCACAATTGTAACATCTTACAGGTCCTCTTCCTCTAGATTTGCCTCCTATCATTCCTCCTCCTCATCCCCTTGGAGCCTCATTCACTCTATAAGATGGCCTGTCCAATAATTCCTCCAGTGCATCTAGGGCTCTACACTGCTCTGTATTTTGTGTTGTGGAAGCACAAAACTCACAATACATATTTTTTGGAACATTGGAGTATTTATGAAAAATTGGGCATAGGCGTGGTTGATGACCAATGCCTTTACATATTTCGTAGTATCTAGTTGCGGTCTGATTCTGTTACGCAGGGAACCCTAGGAAGTGGGGTTGCGACGTGTATAACCCTTGAGTGTTTATCTGCGCAAATCCCCCTACTAGTGGAGTCCCTTGTGTGCCTACTGCTGAAGCCCCCGTATTCTGTCCCTGCAACCTTGGGCATTTGGTGACCACGTGTCCCTCCATTAGACAATGCATACACCAGACATTGGGTCTTGCAGGTCATATTGGATGAATGTCCTTCAAATTTTTCGTTAAACTAGCTATCTAATGTGTGAACCCCAATATGGAAGGGTCTTGAGCTGATGTTCCTCCTTTTAATTCATGCGGATACCCTGCCATAGCCTCTATCTTCATTTCTTTCTCCAATGCATCTTGTAATGTATCAATATTTTGTTGTGTTAGGGGAGTTCTCGTCAACGAAAGAATGGCCTTGATAAACCAATCTCTCTGATGGTTTGGATTGATTGGGTAACTCAACTTTCCAATCACATCCTTGAACCTTCTCATTAGATCCCACACCATTTCACCTTCTCGCTGTTTAATCTCCCACATCTTTGATAAACCTTGCTGCTCTGTCTGAGGTAACTTAAATTATTTGAAAAATTCTTTCTTTACATCATCTATCACTGGGTTTGGATGAGATTCAGACCATTTAATGAACCAATGAAGAGCTCTCTCTCTTAGAGTAGTTTGAAACTCGATCAACTTAACTGCCTCTGGTGTCTACCGAGCCCTCCATATGGCTTCGCAGAGATACTAGTGCTGCTCCACATCGTCGTTTCCCCTCCCAGATAACTCTGGGTATCGGGTGAACGATCCCGCCATATTTCTTTGTGTGGATGGTACTAGAATAAAACCTCTATTCCTTGGCAAATAAATTGTATTACTAGCACTATTGCTAGTAGGTATTGTTGCTATAGACTGAACACTATTAAAATTGCTAAACTCTTGTAAATTAAAAAAAATTTCACCTATTGGTTGATAGAGTACCAGGGGAAGGTCGGGACTAGAGCTACTTGAACTTTGGGGAATAGAGTTACCTTGAGTTACAGGCACCGATCTCTCTCAGAATAGTTGCTCCATCGCAACATGCAACTCCACATCGGACATCTCCTCGTGGCGCGCATCCTCCACATTGAACTTTTCTCCATTTTCTTCTTGGGATGGGTTCCTATACACTTGCCTAACTTCCTTGATGGTCCCTCCTATTCCTTGGGATCCCGTCTAACCTTCCATTTCCTTTTTCATCTGCGGCACCTTCTCCTTGTCTTGTTGACTACTTTCCTACTTCTCTAACTCCTTCATCACCCTCTCTCGCCACTTCTCAGCAATCTGCGCCCTCCGATGTGCTCGTCGCTCTCTCAACCTACTCGAGGTCTCAACATCCATATCTCTATTCCTCCTTCTATCTTACTTGTAGCATCTCTCCCTCAGCTTCTTCCCCCAGTACTAGAGGTTTTAATTCTACATCTCAGATTTTTGAAATTCCATCAATCCCTCATATACCATTAAAGCTTTGATCCATAATGGAATTTACTTCAACAACTCCCCTGCAATCTAGATTTGAATACATCTTCTGATTTTGAAAAGGAATGGTAACACTCAGCTGAAAATTCCACTATATATCCTTCCAAGTTAGATTGTACCTAGAAATCTACAGCTCGGGTCAAATCGGTATCTAACTGATGGAGTTCTACCAGATCCACATGCGTCCACTTGCAACAAAGCTTACGCGACCCTCCTTAGAATTTCTTGACTTGTAGTCTCCACAACCAATTATAAAGTTTCTCCAAAAACTTTCCCCAGAAAATTTCATATAGGCCACTCGCATATTCAAAGAATAGAACCCAATCCCTAACAATTTTCTCCCTCTGCTGTCGCAACTCAGCTTGCTACAATATGAACTGATCTAAGTGGTTATCCCACCAGCTTCATAGTTCTCTCTTGTAGATCCGTGATACCATGCTATATCTCCTAAATGAAATTTTAGGTCTCGGAAACGCAACCATTTGTTGGCGAGAAAGAAGGTCTTTGAGCATGACCTAGGTTCAGAAGAGAGGCCAACAAGGTTTCCGTAGTAGTTTAGCACACCGCCGACATTTTCACTTGACTCCGAAGAGCAGAGAGTCTCACCCGAGGCATGTTGTGACCTTAGTAAGGTTAGGAACAGATAAAGTATCGAATGATCACAACTATAAAGCAAAATAGAAAGAACTAGGAACAACAAATGGATCTTACTACTTTGCACAAGATACCACTCATTAAGCATATTCAGGATTAAAAATATTAAAATTTAAAAGCGGGTCATACATTCACAGTAACCAATTGATTAACAAGAAACTCAAAACACCAAACACAGGTAGAAATATATTTCATTATCTATAACAAACAGCTACATTACTCCGCAGAGTCGATTACAAAGATACAAATTACAACAATGAAAAAACAGAGCTCTCCTGTGGCTCTCTTCCTCAGCCCTCTACTGGACTAACCTGCTTTCTACGCTGGTTTATTGCCTATTTGTTACTTTGCCAATGTGACTGTCAGTTTTTCCTCTTTTCCTACTTTTTTGTTTGTCGCTTCTTCCTGATCACTGGGAGTTCCGCTGCATATCCTTGTCACTCCTTCCTGCCATCTGTGTTGGTTTTCTGCAATTTCCGCACCACCTATTCTCCAGCTCTCCGCAACTGTGAAAAATCCCTGTCTACTTTGGTTGCGCTTTTCCACCTATTCTCCACAACTCAAAACTGTTTCATTTTCAAAACAAAGGCCCTACCATCTACGAACTGATAATAAACCGTATAATTTCTATCTAGGTCTTGGTCTATATTCCGAAGAAAGATTATCATTTATCGGGTTGTTTAGAACATAAAAAAATATCTTTTCTTGGGATTATACTGATCTCAAAACATATGACACTTCTGTGATTAACCACACAATTCCTATGATTTCAGATGAGAAACCTGTATAGAAAAAATTGAGGAAGATTCACTCGAATCTTGAAAATCAAATCAAAATAGAACTAAACAAACTCCTCAAAGCAAAGATCACCTTTCTAGTTAGGCATTCTTAATGGGTTTCTAACTTGGTACCCATCAGGAAGAAAAATGGCGATATTATAATTTTTATTGATTTTAGGAATTTAAACAAAGCATGTCAAAAGTAAAACTTTCCATTGCCAACCATGGAACATGTACTACAAACTGTAGATGGTTCTGAATTTATGTATTTTCTAGATGGATTCTTGGGTTATAACCAAATTCTTGTACATCCAGATGAAAGACTAAAGACCACATTCAGTACTAAGTGGGGAACTTATACCTATCAAAAGATGCCATTTGGATTAATTAATGCAGGTGCCACTTTTCAGAGAGTTATGGACAATGCTTTTAGGGGTCTTATCAATAAATCATTGGTTATTTATTTAGATGAAATTACAGTCTTTTCTAAACAAGAAACCAATCATGTGAGAGAACTAAAGCAAGTATTCGAGCGATGTAAAAGGTATGGCATCTCATTAAACCCAAACAAATAATTTTTTTCTTTAAAGGAAGGAAAAATTTTAGGATTCATTGTGTCAAAAAGAGGTATCTATATTGATCTTGAAAGAATTGAAGGGATTAAAATATTTCCTTTTCCTCATAACAAAAAAGCCATCTAGTCGTTTCTTGGACAAATTAATTTTGTTAAAAGGTTTGTCCCTGACTTTTAAAAAATAGTTTTACCATTACAAAACATGATTAAGAAAAATTCAACCTTTAAATGGGGACATAATGAAAGAGAAGCATTTGATTTGATCAAACAATCTATTGTCAATGCTCTATTCCCGACTACCCCCAATTTTCTTAATCCTTTTACTTTATATAATTTTTCATCAGATACATCATACGCTGTTGTTTTAACACATCTTAATGACCAACAAATTGAAGCACCAATATCATTTTTCAGTTCTAATTTACAAGGCGTAGAACTAAATTATTCATCTGCCAAAAAGAAAGCATTTGTTGTCTTTAAGGCTATAAAGAATTTCAGGCAATTTCTCCTAAAAAATCACACCAGAATGAGACAACTATTAATGCAAAGAGAATTAGGAGAAAAAAAAGCTAAATGGGTTACCACTTTACAAGAATATAATGTAGAAATTAGACCCTCTAAAATTGTTAGAGGTCAATGTTTTTGCATAATTCCTATAGGAGCATCCCATCTATCATCAGAAGAAGATTCATGTAACAATGTACAAATATCATAGGTAAGCCTCAACGATGTACAATCTCAATACGCTGATCTCAAATTATATTTGAAAAATGGATATGCTCTGACCCAACTCAGTTACAAAACGAAACATGCTTTGAGATTAAAGGCCAAGAAATATGAATTAATCAATGATGTATTGCTTAGGATAAATTTTGATTATGTACTACTAAGATGCTTAGAAAAATCTGAAACAAATAAAATCTTGTAGGAAATCCATGATGGACTAGCTGGAGGACATTATGGAGGAAATACGACATCACACAAAATCCTGCATGCAGGTTACGATTTGCCTACACTTTTCAAATATGCTCACGAATATGAAAGAAAATGCAAAGTGTGTCAAAGTGAATATGGAAGACAAAGGAAGCCAACCTTCCCATTACAGCCAGTTAATATCGAACAACCATTTTAAAAATGGGGATTAGATATAGTCGGTGAGATTGTTCCTAACTCTTCCAAACAACATAGATATATTCTCACAACTACAGATTACTTTACTAAATGGGTGGAAGAAATTACATTGAAGGTAGCCAACTCTGAGAATATCATTGATTTCATCGATCAATATATCATAACTAGTTTTGGTTTACCTAGTGATTTAATGTTTGATAACACATCTTACTTCTCAGGAACTGCTATGATGGAATTTGCAATCAAAAGAGGTTTTAAACTTAAATATTCTGTAAATTATTACCCGCAAGGAAATGGTTTAACAGAATCCACGAACAAAAACTTGATTAGAATAATCAAAAGAATTGTTGATCAAAACCAACGAAATTTTCACAATTCATTAATATTTTCTCTTTGGGAAAATCGAATAACTCATAAAGCTTATATTTCCACCTCTCCATTCAATATTGTCTATGGAAAAGAATTTTTTCTTCCTACAAATGTAATTATTCCCTCTCTTGCCTTAGTTCAATTTATTGATGAATCTCTTTCTTCTTCACTACAACTTAGACAATGTAAAATTCTTAAGCTATAGGAAGAAAGAGTAAAGGCTAAGCATAGTAATGCACATCATCAATAGATAGTAAAAGCTTCATTTGATTCAACTTCTGTTACTCCAAAAAACTTTCAAATTGGTGATCTGGTATTGAAATGGGACAAGGCGCATGAGGAAAAAGGTAAACACCCGAATTTTCAAAAACTCTGGCTAGGTCCATTTCAAATAATTGAAGAAATAGTCCCATCAACATTCTTATTGCAAGATATATAAGGAAAGAGAGATTCTTTGCTTGTTAATGGGAAGATTTTGAAAAAATACTTTTCATAGGAGGTAACCCCTTCTATTCCCTGTATAGTAGTGTCTTTTTCTTTCCCTTAGGAAAATAAATTTTTCTTAGTATAAATTTTTGTCTTTTCAAATAAACATCTCAGATGATCCTTTTTTATTTATCACTTACAGAAATAAGAAATGTTAAGGAAACAATCGAAAGATTTGAAAGACAAATAGATTTTATTTTTAATGAAAGATGCAATTTCACTGAAGTTATCTATTCTTTGATGAAATATCATATTTATTTAGCATTACTATTTTGTTATCAGTCAAGAAAATAATATTTAACATAGAAAAAAATCTTTCATAGAAAAGCATCTAAAAATCAACATTATCATCCATAAATCCTCAAAAGGACCAATGATTCACCCCATTCAGGAAAACTTATCAATTTTTGAAAGAAATTTAAAAAATATTATACTAGAAAAGCTTAAAAGATAATAAGTCGCATCACGAGCTTGTTTACCATGTTCATAGGGAAATAGTTGAACTGACATTACCAATATTGCCTACCAAAACAGGGTAATGACTTGAGAATAAAGGGTAAAAGGTAACCCTACCAAGAGCTTAAATTTCCTATTGGATTAGAGGCTATACCTGTGATAAAAGATTAAATATTTATAAAGCTGATCTGTAACAACCGCCTGCTTTATCTTTTTGAACTGAGTAAAGACTGGTATAGATTCTCATACTTATATTTTTAAAAGAGGAATTCTTATGAATTTTAATTAAGAGAAATTTCTTTTCTTAGTAAGGTATTATTTTTTTGAAATTCATTCCTGCAACTATTTTTTATTTCAAAAAAGTTTTATAAATTTCAAAAAATTTAGTCAGAGATAGCTAGTTCTCCCAAGTGAATCACCAATTGTTGTGCTATAAAAAAATCCCCAATTATTTTAATAAATGGGGACCCTTTAAAAATAATTAGGAAATTCATTTCATTTATTTTTTTAGCCTAAGTCAAAAAACTTTATGAAATAAAGTTTCTTTTTCTTTTCCGCTTTAAATCCTTAGTGCGCATTGCAATTTGCATAGCTTACAAGCTTAAATGACTTAAAATCCACTAAGTCATGCAGGCTGCGATATGCGCTAATATCTTTCCAAAGTCATATAATTTTTTTTATTGCAAACACTTCAATTACCATTATAAAACAAAATTGCATCACACCTCATTTAAACGATCAACTTATATGCAATTCGGTGAAAGTTATGATTACGCAGACCTGATGAGCCAATAAAGAAATAAACATAAAGTTCCAAAGTACGATAAAGTGTAAGCTGCTTGACTTCTTAAATGCACACTTCGCATTTTGCAAGACTTAAATAAAAGAAAAATCATTTACCGCATAAAAGTTGTGATTTGCGATTTGTGCAGATCGCATTTCACAAAATCTATGGGTAACATCATAAATGGAAATAGGTATATGTTGTGATATGCGATGAATGGTAGTTAATTACTCAAGCATGCGAAATGACTCATGTCAAATTAAACTAAATATACGATCCAATGTCTTAAATTGATAGATAGATACTTCACATGTAGGTGTAAGAGATTTGATTTTAAATGATTATTGATGATTAACGATATTTAATAGAAATAAGGTTTTGATAGATTTATATCTACTTCGAGCGTGTTTTGAAATGATTGATTGCTAGAATTGTTTCAATTTTGTTTCCTCTCTGTTCTCTATATTTTAATGTTTTATCTATTCGCTTGAAATTAGGAAACCACTTAACGGAGCGAGGGAAATAGAAATGAACAAGAAAGGCAAAGATATTACCCAAGAACCATCTACCGAAAACTCAAATATGTCTCCCCTATTCTTAGACACAACCTGCAACAAGGAATGCAAAAGTTCTTCATGGGAGGAAATATGTAAGCTTTTTGAGGATGAAAAGCTGAGGGTAATAGTCAGAGTTGCTTCAACAGGTGCTTCTGTTTCTTCAGACCCAACCTATTTCAACGTTGCATGTTCATTCATCCATAAGGTAGTAGCAAGGCCAAAGATTCTCCCTTATACATATATGATTAAGTGGGAAATTGACCACTTAAACATAGAAGACAAAATATTCAAGGATTCAAAGGGCGAGAATATCGGTTCGTTTAGGGTAGAAGAATTAAGGATAATGTACCACCTACCCGTCCCACGAAAAAATTATGACAAAGCTTTAGAGAAAAACATCCAAACTTGATGAAAGTCATAAAGGAATGGAAGGAAGACTAGGGCAAGCTTAAATGAGATAAAATTAGTACGTACAGTCACATATTAGGGCTATAGTAAAGAGAAGCAAAAGGATAAGAATTGATGATATAGTCACATATCTTACAAATGAATTTGTTGATGTTTTGTGGAAAGATCCTATAGCTGATCCTACTGAAGATTTAACCAAAATATGACAATTTATAGGAGCATATGCTACTGCCACTGTTGATAAATATACTGAGGTTAAAATGTTACTGAAGCAGAGAGAATATAGAATACAAGAATTAGAAATACTGTTAAATAAAGAAAAGTCTAAATCCAGCGAGCAAATAGAATTGAAGATATCCCATTTCAGAAGGATTTAAAAAGTCTTAAATTACAACATCAAGTACAAAACACTAAGAAGAAAACACAATTGGAAGCATCAATGAACATATTAAAAATCCAGCCACAGTTAAAGAAGTTCATAAAGGAAGCATTGGACGTGAATGCTAAGTTAAAGCAACAACAAGAAGCATTTTTCCAACAAGTTTCTATTACTGGATGTTATTGTGACTCAAGTGAAATATTGATCCAACAAGTAGCTATCTAGAAACTTGAATGTGAGAAAACAGAAAGGAAAATCAATGAACACATTCAATGGCAAGCATAATACTCAGGAAAGGAATCTGGCCTACCCCAGATAGACAAATCCCACAAGTAGATCTTATTTAAGGATTAGGAAGCACAGATAAAGCAAGCAAAGAAAGCAGCAGTGAAAGCATCAAGGTTGACAAAGGAAATTACTGAATCTGTATGTGAATAGTTGTTGAAAGCAGAACTTATCAAAGAGTGATGGTATGAAGTGCTCTCATAAGTCAAACAACTAGAAACACAATGGAAACAAAAGGAAAAAATGCAGGATGAAATGATTAAAAAAGTAAATAAGTTTGATCAAGAAAATTATTGGAATTTTCTGATCAAACCTTATCGTCAGTACTAGACCCTACAATCTTTAATAGATTAAACAAGAAGATCGCAGGTAGCTCTCTCAAATGCGTTGTTCAAGGGACAAGTCAGATCAAGGATTTCACAGCCATCTCAGCTCAAGCCCATGCTAGATATTTTTCAACTTCGAGATCAAATCCAAAAGAAAGATCAGAATTCATAAGTCATATTGTTACTTTATTTTCCTAGATTGTAGTTAAAGTTAGTCTTACGAGGATGGTTGTTTGAAACCTCCTCTATTTTTATGTAATAATCTATTTCTAAAAAATAGTTAGTTTAGTATTTAAACCCCTCTCATGAATTTAGAGAAGGGTCCATAATTTTTTCAAAAAAATTCTCAAAGAATGCACTATTGTAAATTTGTGAATGCTCTGATGAATAAATGGAACACAATCTATTATCTTTTGACTTTTGAAGTTGTTTAATTGATGTTGCACTACTGTACTCTTTAAATTTATTTAAAGTGAAGAGGAGCAGATGTCCATTGTTAGTTTACATGAGTGGAACTTCGTACATATGGTAATTCTATTCACTTGTATTAAGTCTTACTTTCTAGATTGATAGTCATATTTTTATTGCATTATATATTTGAAACGTCATTATAAATGAATGTTACATGCACTTCTGTTCTAATATTTGTCTGTTATTTCTTATCTGATATATAATCACACATATGAATGCGATATAATTTTCACAATTCTTCTAATCAAACTATTTTTTTAGAAGGATCATCTTACATAATTTTCATCTCTTTCGACTGTTAAATAATCTACATTACTAATATTTGAAATATATCTCTTTAGATCGCATAAAGGAAGAAATACCCTGGGTATATAGTAGAATAGATAGTTTAGATAGATGCATGTGATAGATTAGAATAATTTTCCATTGCATGCTATATAATCAAAACAAACCCAAAATCATTCCTTATTGGGAAACTAGTCCCACTATCCCCAGTTGGAGCCACCACACCAAATGAAAAGGAGCTGCTTTAAGGTCCAGACTGGGTGGTTTTCCCCCATGTTGTGGCAGCGAATTCTGAGGCCTCAACAGGTGCACACATTGTAAAAGAAGGCATTCACAAGGATCAATGTCCCATATATAATAACTATCTATAAGTTGGAGGACCAAGTCCGATTAAGAACGCGATAGGGCCTGGTGAAGTTCCGATACTATGGTGCAAAATTTTTCAAGTGAACGATCTACACATGACAAAATTTTTCCCTAGGATTGGTAAATATATTATGGAGCTCAACCAACCTTACTACACATTTTTTCGATCCGTGGGACACAATGAGAAGAAATGTCACAGATATGATCTAATGATTGAGGAGGTTGCTTCCTATAGGATGTAGGCTGAGGGTCAAGGGTGGAATTATCCTGCATATCTATCTGGGCACGATGGATTTCAAGGCAGAGGACGAGGAAGAGGAGGAGGAGCTGGTCAAGGAAGAGACCAACTCATTTTTTATAATTCTAGGAATGTTGGCCATTATGCATGTTATCACCCAAAATTTTTCAAAACATCATTGTGTCAAATC